>SNQJ01S0031123.1:206086-219342 GCA_010110895.2 Picea sitchensis
TTAACAATATTTTTTTGTGTAGGTTGGCATCAGATGATTGTTATGGAGACTACCTATCTCCAGACAGTAGAGATATACTACTGTGGTGGATATGTTCCACTGTTTGTGACTATGTGTCACGGTTTGAGTAGTTGTGTACTATCATGGATAGACACAGTTGTGTTCTATCAATTCATATTGTACCAATTGTCATAGGAGATTATCCAGTTGGATAATAATGATGATGCTCGTGATTCTACTAGTTGAATGGTTTGTTGTGCTCAAGACCATACCTCCCTAGCTAGGAGGGAGTGTTAATATTATGGTAGCTTCGGGAGGTATGAACCTCTATTGTGACCTATGACGAGATTATAATATTCCGGAAGGAAGAAAAGAAGTAAAGGAAACCCTAGACGAGATGTCAGCTGTAGAAATATATTTAATATGAATTAATTAGTACCCAGAAGGAGAAGTTGGCCCCAGTAAGCCTGCCAGATTACTATAAATACAGGGCACCAATTTCTCATTATACACATTCTCAGAATTGCAGAGAGCCAGTTGTGCACACTGCAGTTGGCAGTTTTGTGTACAAGTTTCTAGAGAAGAGTGTTGCACCAATTTCTGGGTGGGACTATCTGATTAGCTTTGGTTACTTTTCTTGCCTGGTGCATTAGCCTTGCTTGGCTATTGATTGCTACCAATATTTTCTCTGTCAAGGTCAAGGTGCTCGAAGGGTGGCTTCGGCCTATGGTTGGGTGACAAGGGTATTGTCAATGGTAAAACAAGCACAATCTTTCATATTCTAACAAGTGCATCAACGCACTTAGAGGAACAACTTCAAAGGAAAGAGAGGTGCCAATCCTCTCATTTTGCGCCTAAATTAATTTTTTTTGATGTAATCAAATGTATTAAATGTTGTAAGGTTCAAAGAAGCCGAGCCATGTGCCTTTGTACAGGTTACATGTGGAGTCGCCTTTAATGGTTGATAGGTAGATAGGTTTAGGCCTAGTTCAGACTAGATGTCCATTGATTTTAATTGAATGCAATTCAATGCGAGTAGGTAGCTGGAGGGAAGGCACAAGGAGCCCCTCTTTTGTAAAAATTATCTTGTATCAAAATTCATTCGCATGAGGAGGATGAGTGAGTAGAGAGAGATCAAGAGAGGAGAGAAAGTGTTGAAGACTCTGTTGCAGTCCAACCTTTGTAAATATTTGTACAGATACATTTAGATATAATACAAAAGCAATTTTTCCTGCATATGAGGTGTTTGTATTCTTACGTGTGATGAATGGTTATTTTCTGAATGTTTTTCTGTGTTTATTAATGTATGTTGTAGACGTATTCAAATAGATTACATTTGCAGGTTTAGGTAGACTTCTCTATAATTTTGGATTTGTGAGTAGTTCTGGGTTCTTAGGCTTGTGCAAGGAGTGCACACCAGAGTATTGAAAACTTTGTGAAGCCAGTTCAAGGAGTGCACTTGAACTCTATTATGAGTTCAGAGAAGAGTGTTCCAGGTGGGCACACCATAAACATTATGAAGCTCAAAAGAAACATCATAGTTACTGAACACTCTCATAGCTAGTTGGAGGAGAAGGAGGACCAGAGTTACTAAACACTCTGGAGAAAAGTTATGCAAGGAGTGCCAGGAGTGCACTAGTGAGCCTGAAGAGTTTAGGACTCAGGAGAAGACCCGTGTAAGGAGTGCATTGGGCCAACACTTAGACAGGTGTTGAGAAAGTCTCAGGGGAGATGAGCGCAAGTAGTGTGTAGTTGGAGTCTTTGGAGTCCAAGACTCGAAGAGAAGCAAGTGCCAAGAATGCATTGAGGACCATTACAAAAGTCCAAAAGCTCAGGAGGACGAGCACCGAGCACCAAGAGAGCACAAGAATTATTTTGAAGGAACAAAGGGCCGATACCCTTATAAGTTGAGTGAGTTGGAAGCTCAGGAGGGATAACATAGTTGTGCACAGAGTCCCTGCCAGGAGGGTAGAAAGCTAAAAAGAGTCCAAGTCTCAGACTGTGGGATAAGCTCAAGTGTGCGCCAGGGTTGAAGTCGCATGAAGTTGACAAAATCTCAGAAGGGATAGCCTTTTCAACAACGCATGCATAATCAAGTGACTGGGACTTGCAGAGGGAAGTTCGAAGGCCAAGATCCGTTGAAACCATTGAAGGAGTTAAAATATTAGGAGGGAGAGTGTTTTTCAAAATGCAAGGCGAAGTTGAGCAATCGGGTTCGCAGAAGAAAGATCAAAGGCCAAGAACTTTGAAATCATTTGAGAAGAATCCTTCATTCAGAAGGAAAGCATAACAACCATAGAGAGGAGATACAACAACCGTTAGATATGCTGTTAAAGAACGATCTGGACCGTCATACCCGAGTCTAGACTTGAGGAGGAGTGCGTAGAGGAGGACAAATCTTGTTCGTTTGATCTAGGCGCGAGGATCGATTGTCGTCCGATCTAGGTAAGTAGCTTGAGGTTTAACCCTGTAAGTTATTTAGACTTTGCATGTTCGACAAAAGTTGGGAGCAAAGATTAAAGGAGGAGCTATCGAACATGATAAATCAACGACTAAGATCCATTCATGACTTTGCAGGAGAGAGGACAACCGTTGGACCAAGAGGAGTTGCGCGAAGTTTAATCGGTGAAGTCCTTTGAACTTCACGTATTTGGAAGATTTTCTGTGCCTAGAAGTTGGGACACCCAACGTCCCAAAGGCCAGAGTGAATCCTGGCTGTTTATCTTTGAAGACTTGTCGCAGAAGATCTTCCGTCCTGAGGCACAAAACTCTGGAAGGATTATGTTGGGTTGAGTCGAGAACTCCCGAAGAGACATGAGCCGAAGTAAATCTCAACCGTTGATTGAGGGAGCCACATGGAAACAGAGCTAGAAGTCCGAAAGGTAAGAATTCCGGGAACACTCAAAGATGGAGTGTGTAAAGATCGCCGAAGTTATGAAGCCTCAGAGTTCATCTGGGGCGTCCATTGGAGAGGGACACACGTTGACATATTAGAAGATACAGAGGTTCGACACTCTGGAGGAAATAGTGCAGTGCTGTGAGGTTGCGGAGGCCGAAAGGACATAGTCAATATTGACTGTCCATCAAAGGAGGACACGTGGCACAAGATCCCGTAGTTCGAGAACTTGGCACTTCGGCGAATTTGTGTTGTCGTGTAGGCAGGGAGAAAATCGCCAAAGGCATCCTAGTCATCGATCTAGGAGGGGACATGTGGAGGAAGGATAATCGTTCGATGTTTTAGCGTCTAGAGATATGAGAAGTTGTGTTGTTTTACGACCAAAGGAAATCGTCAAAGCCTGAAGGGAATTGATCTGAACCGTCCATTGGTCGAAGCAGTGTGGACAGTCGATATGAGACTTGATGTAATTGCTTTTTTCAACGATCCAGAATATTTGAGGAAAGGCGTTGTGAAGAGATCGTCGAAGCGTTGTGACTGATACCATTTGACATCGAACATAACTAATTTGAAAGAATTAAAATCACACTCAAGTGTATAATTCAAATACCCATAGTATCTATTTTCAAATTCTTGGGGATGTCTGCCACTCCTAGAGGAATACTGCAGTTATCCCACTATCATAAGTTTTCCTGGTTTCATCCAACTGTTTGATGCAAAATTTACGACCATTGCATCACATATCCTTGTGGTGTTTCAACTGCAATATGCCAGACATGTAAAATATGCATTGTCAATTAATAAACATATTTATATAACTTGGAAAGTATATGAAAAAGACACACTTGCAGTCACATTAATATATTATAAAATAACTGAATAAAATGGGTGAATTTTCTTTCATGTCCATCTTTCAAACCATATGCTAAATCAATTTCCCGCTATGTAACATTGACAACACTGTTACAACGAGCTTCTCTAACCAATTCAGACAATTTTTGCCATGATAACCTTCCTCCATGATGTTGTTTACATCTTTGAATCCATACATTCATCCAATCAAGGTTGTTTGTAATGTATAAATGCAGTGCATCCCAATTTTGAGCAACTAAATAAAAAAATCATAATTCACCAATATTAAATATTAGTTATAACCATGGTAAATATTAATAATTGATGAAATAATATATATTAATATATTAATGAGTATGATCATATACACACACAATTTTTTTTTATATTTATTAATATAAATATCCACAATTATTAATATATTACCTCAGTTTTTTCATTCTACCTTTCTCCAACATGTGCTCCCGATCTTCAAATTTTTAATGGAGTTTACATCCCAAACGCAATCCACTGCATGCATAGATGGCACTGCTAATTTATGAAGATACTGACTAATATACACCATGGATTGATATACCATATATCCCTCCACCATATAACTCTCAGGACATGCTCTTTGTCTAACCGAATCCTTTAATGATTTCAAGTTCCTCTCCACCATCCACATTGACCTTGTCTGTACATGTCTACACATTTCAATATCCTCAACTTGGTGTATGAGGTAGTGTTCTTGTGCATTGAAAAATGTTGGAGGTAGATGCTTTTTCATTTCACACATTAGCCAAGGAATTTCTCTCTTCCAATACTTTATATCATCTTCATGGATTTCTTTCAATGACAACCATCTACAGATCATGACATAAGAAAATAACATGTTTCAACATTATAACATAATATATATTACATTGCAAGTAAAACACACGTCATTAAGTACAACAACAAATTGAAAGAACATTTTGCAATAAAATCACATCTACTTACCTCATTTATTTTCCAAGATCACATATAACTTGTTTGATGTTGTTATCAAAGTCGTTTGGGAGAGATAGCGGTAGAACATACTGTATAAAAAAAAATGAATTGTTATTTGTTTTGACCAAAGTAGACAAAAAAAATTCTTTAAAAATGTATATGGCCAATATATAAATATGTATACCAAAATTATTACCTTAATTAAGGTATACCAATAATGTGTTTTTACCTCACCAAATTCACCTTTCTTTGTTAAGATATTATTTATGTTTGACGCAAAACCTGTGGGAAATTTAATTCTTTGAATGACCTCTTTTACATCATTACTCTATTGCTCTATTAATAACCATGGAAGGTTATATCAGTCTCCATCACTATTTGATCAAATTACACTTTGCTTCGCATGATTGGCTTCCTGAATGTCAATACAAATTTTGACAATTTTTTTTTTATCCCTTCTACCATCTATGATTCACCATAACATTTTTGTCACATTCTTCCTGATATGCATTGTATCAAACAAATGAACTATTTTTAGCTCCTTATAGTAGGGAAACCTCATGAATTGAGTGAGACAACATTTCATTCCTTGTGGAAGCCCATTATTAATACCTTCATGATGGCGGCCTTCATGAACCATAAAAGAAATCAAATACGATAAAATACACTCGATAATTAGAACAAAAATTCAAAACATTACATATACGATACATAAATAAATTTTGTACCTTGATGATTTCTATGATATTCCAACCTCCATAGGTGAGGTGTCATTTTTCGTAGTTTTAATCCAGTCTCTTCTTTCCCATTGAAAAGGTGTTTTTCAGTGGTATGATACCTATGGTTCTTAGGGAGGAGGTGCCTATACTCATCAAACACCACCTTTCCTAAAAATTTTGAATGATGATACTTCATCTTAGGACCACAAATTGGACATGAAAATTTACTCTTTGTTTGAAGACCTGCAAAAGATGGATTAATGTCAATTATACAATGAGATTATTTAAAAAACATGCAATATATCTTTAAAAAATTATATAGTATTAAAGTGCAACAAAATGCTACATACCACAAAAATGTGTTAGTCCTGGGGCATCATGAATTGTTCATACAAGTATTCCACGGAATTGAAATTTCTTCTCCCCAATTGGTTTACAAATGTCATACATAGTGATGCCGACCCATAACTTTAATAGCTCGATAAGAGGCTCGATATATACATTAATATATTTAACTTGGTACTTACCTAATTGTTTGAAATTATACATAATTACTACCATGATATGTATATATAAGTAAATAAATAAATATAATATATTATGCAAAAAACGAAACAAATGAAAATATTACATTCAAAAAATTAATGTAAACAAAAACCTGGAACAATCATTGTCAACATTATGTGCTCCCTCTTTATTGACATCCAAGGAGGAATGTTATTGTTGATAACAAAAATATACCACATTGAGTAAATATACCTAAGCTCTTTGAATGGATTAACACCGTCAGCTGCCAATGAAAGCCTAACATTACGAGGTTCATCTTTGAAATCTATCCATTTTCCCTCAATTTCCCTAAATGAATAACCATCTGCAAGAATTTGAAGAACACCATATCCACTTCTCTTCCATGCATGGTAATCCATTAATTGTGCTATGCTTTCACACTTGAACAATTGTTGCAAACACAGAATTATGAGAATATGGCGAAGAACCTTTCGAGGAACCTTTTTTGTTACTTGATCGATTTGATATCTACTCATAAGACATAGCGAGCATTATGTTTTTGATGCATATTGTCCATAATATATAATATGATCATTAGGATATGCATCTATAGTTTGATACTCTATTCCAATGTCTTTCATAATGACATGCAAATCTCGATATGTGCGAGGTAAAATATTTGACAATGGTAACAAAAATTCACCTAACAATCTACAACATAACAAATAACTAGTTAAAGTAAATAATATTAATCGTAAATATTGCATTTTTATTTTACACATTAATTAACACAAGAAAAAATAGAAAAAATCCAACATTTATGTATATGAGATGAAACATATTACATACCTTAGGATATGTATCATACAAGTGTTTTACAAATGATTCATAACCTTTAAGTTCACTAGAAACAATGTAGCAGAGAGAAAATTTTCTCTCGAGCATTTATAAAGTCGTTTATTTTCCTTTTCTAATAGAGGTCCATCATAAATACCATCACTGTCCCCATCCTCATTCGACCGAGAAAAAAAATCTTGGATCATTTGATTTGTCCCATCATCTTCTTCCATGGGATCATTAACTTGATTTGTCTCATCATCTTCTTCCATGAGATCGTCATTTGCTTCTTGTTCCTCAACTTGTATAACATCCTTTCTACTACTACTTGGTGCAACATTCTGCATAAATTTAGGGGGAAACTCTAACTTTATAATTCCAAACAATCATGCAAAATTAATGTGTATAACAAATATTCAAACAATATATATATATATATATATATATATAGTTAATTACCATGGGACGATATTTATTCGATTCCCCATCAATGTGCCCATATTTCCTACAATGTTTTTTAGCTGTTGCTATGAAAATTATTACGGGATGTGTAAAACAACATTTTTTGCAAGAGAAATAATATCTACCGTCACCCTTTTCACCCTCTTTACTTTTTTCCCACCTCTAATATTTTCTGCCATTCTTTTGCATAAAAATACCCTTTTTCAACCGTCATTGTTATAGAAAGATTGTCGCAACATCTCTAATTTTCTAAATATTTATATATTTTGTTTTGTCACAATTTCAACGAAAATTGACCAAGTCAATGTTGACTTTGTCAAATAGTTGGGTGACAGTTTGAACACTGCAACGATAATGTTTGTATCGTCGCTCTTGCGGCGAACTCTACCTTTCATCGCTCTTGCAATTGCGACGAAAGGAAGAGTTTGTCGCAAGGGCGACGAACATGGGTTGGATTAAAAAAAGAGAGATAAATTTAAATCTTTATCTTCATTTTTGCGAAGAAAGGAAGAGTTTGTCGCAAGGGCCACAAACGCGAGTTGGATTAAAAAAAAGAGATAAATTTAAATCTTTATCTTCATTTTTGTGATGAAAGGCTACTTTTTGAATATGTAGTAGTGCTGGTGAAGATGTCTACAATTTGCTCATTTGTGGAACAATTTCTCAAGTGAATAGTCTTGGCCTCTACATAATATCGAATCAGGTGATACTTTGTGTTGATGTACATTTTTCGATCACAGAATCTGTGATCCTTGGCCAACTTGATTGCAAAAGTATTGTCAACTAGAAGAGGAATGGAGTTTATTTGTTTCTCTTACAAATCTTCAAGTATTTTCCTCATCCACACAATCAACACCCATTTTTCCATGGGGGAAAAAGTCTCCTCATAATCAACACCTTATTTTTGTGGAAATCCTTTTTCCATGAGCCTTGCTTTGTGCTTGTCAAGTGAGCCATCTGATTTGTACTTGTTCTTGAATACCCACTTGCAATCGATTGATTTGGTTCCAAATGGAGGGTCCACCAAATTCCATGTCCCATTCTTGATGAGAGCATCAAATTCCTTCTGCATGGATTCTTCCCATTCATTATGAGAAGCATCTTCTTTAAAGGAAGTTGGTTCAATATTATTAGATAAATTTAACTCACAATCATATGAAACATCCATGTCATCTACATCACCTGAGTTTGAATTATCTACATTACCTCCATCTTGTTTAGAGGACAATCTGGTTCCTGTCTTTCTGATATCATTAGGATGGACACTTTAAAGTGTTTTTGTGATCCATTTTGGTGGACCTTTCTGATATGGTCTAGGTTGCTCAATTGATTGAGATGGTATTGAGTTCTCATCAAGCCTCATCTTTTCAATCCTCTCGATCACATCATCCAACATGAACCTCAGGTTCTGATGAAGTGGAGAGAACTTGATAATGAGGGGAAGATGGTACTTCAAAAGGAGATTCCAGAGATTTACCCAAGATAGGAATCTCCCCTTCAAGATGTGGAATCTCATCATCAAATTCACGATATGTATTTACATGAGTGAATCTATCTAGATGATCAAGTTGCCTCTCAACATTTTCATCTTTCTTGGAGGATTCAATAAATATTACATCTTTGGAAAGGATGAATTTCTTGTTTGTCTCATCGTAAATATGATACCCCATGGTATTATTCGAGTACCCCAAGAAGATGCACTTCTGACTCCTTGCATTAAGCTTGCTTCTTTGATTTTTAGGAATAAAGGCATAGCAGGTGGAACCAAAGACCCTGAGATGCCTCACCAAAGGAATGTGGCCATAACAAATTTCACGAGTCTTGTTTTTAAGAGCATGAAATGGACACCTATTTTTGACATAAACTACACATAGAACTGCATTATACAAAAACATCAATTTAACATTCTTGAAAAACATCAAGGAACAAACCATATTTAAGAGTGTCTTGTTCATTCGTTCAACCACACCATTCTGTTGGGGATTGTATGGAACTGTGGTTTGATGTTTGATCCCATGTTGGTGAAGGTATCTTTCAAATTCATTAGAAGTATATTCTCTTCCATTATTAGTGCAAAGAGAGACAATACGAGACTAAGCTTGAATTTGAATCCATACATGAATTTTTTTTAAAGTTTCAAAAGATTGTGATTTATCCCAACACATTCTAGTGTAATCATCAATAAAAGTCATGATATATTTGTTTCCATTTGCAGAAGGACCAAGCATAGGGCCACACAAATAAGAATGAATCAGTTCAAGTTTTCTACATGCTTTTGAAGTTGAATCATGAAAGGGTTGTTTGTTGTGTTTTCCAAGGATACAAGCATCACATTGCTTCAATTTCCTAGCAATATTAGGAAAACCAAAAACACCATTCTTTCTCAACAAACGAAGACTGTCATAATTAATATGGACAAATCTACCACGCCACAATATACTAGATGGAATTATACTTGAGTTATGATGAGAGAGATATACAATAATGTGTGTATGGGAAGATGTCCCATTCAACTCCAACAATCTTCCATCTTCTATTCCAATCATGACAACCATGTTTTTAGAATCCTTCCTTATCTCAACATTTCCACCAAACATATGAACAAAGTGGCCTTGTTGTATGATGTGCACTAGGGACAACAAGATTATTTGCAGTTTAGGAATATAGAGTACATTGTGCAAAAGAAAATCTAGGAGTCCAGGCAACTTAAGCCTAATGGTGCCCATTCCTCAAGGTTTGAGACTTGATTTATCTACAAAGTACACTATGCCATCTACATTGTCATTGAAGTCTTTGAATAAATCTCTTCAAAATGTCATGTGAGAGGTTGCGCCTGTGTCAAGAAGCCATGCATCTCGACAAGAAGAAGATGCAGTATTAAATAAGTCTTCATTTACTCCTATATTGCAATGAGAAACAACATAATGAATGAGTTCTTTACCTTTCACTGGTTCTCAATTTCTATCTCTTTCTTTATTCTTTGATCTTCTGCCATGGTACTCTTCACTCGGTGGCTTCATGTGACCCATTCACTCTACAATGGGTACAATGAAGGTCGAATTTTTCATGGGGATTATGCCAACCCCCTTATCTCTTAGCTTCTTGTTTTTGCGTCCCATGTTTAAAAAAAAACTCTCTTGGTCTCGATATTCATAGAATCATATCTATTACAAGTCTAAAAATATTTGGAAGTGATTGATCAAAGTGCCAAGGTGCAATTGATTAGAGTGCCAAGGTTCAGTTTACTACGTACTCCCAGACAAGACTGCATACCATGTACACACAAGATCAAGCATATATGGATTATATCAATATATTACATATGGTAGGTTTATTTAAAAACAAGGTTCTGGTGAACTCAAGAGCATATATTAGACCAAATTTCTCCTACATGAACAACAGGAAGACTCAAGCCACACTATTTCCTAATATGGACAACCCAGAACAATGTTCATCTCTATAGACTATAGACTGTGCACATTAGAAGAATGATGCTCTTCAACATCCTCTTAGGTTTTATTTATGTGCAGTTAGTTCCTTCTATCTCCCTCAACCAGAAATCTAAATGGACTTGACTGGTTAGGTCTCCTCTGTGGAGGCACCAAGTGTTGGCAACCACATAGCAATGGTTTTAAGATGTTGTAAATATTAGACCGAATTCCTTCACATCGTGAGAATGAGTATGAGTATGAGGCACAAAGAGATGGCCAATGAAATGGGTGTGGAAGAAGTGTAGAATGGCACAAAACCTAGAAATAGAATGGATTATGGATAGCATGGAATGGCGCAAACCCTCTCGGGCTGGTATCTAGCTCTCGCGCTAGTATATAAGGGGATAACATAATGAACCTTGGTTGAGAAATGATTATAACAACACCCCATATAGTATCTCACATAAAACAATTAGTTTCCACTTTCTGGTGGTGTTCATTCAAAGTGTTTCAATCCAAAAAATATATCATATAGTTATTTTATTCTTTGAGGCCCAATATGTCTTGAAAACTTGTTCCTCGTATGCTATGGCACGGTTGAGGAAAGGAACGGGTGCCTCAGGGGTGAGCTTGATGTCCTGGGAGAAATAAGTGGTAGCTTCGTCAAATTTATCCATGGAAAGCCTCATGCTCCCTTTGTTGGATCATATGTTGGCATTCTTGGGGTCTTCTTGGATGAGCTCTGTGAATATTCTCTTAGAATACTCCAGATCATAGCCTATGAGTATCGTGCATAGCGTGAGTGAATACAATCGAGTTGGACGTGCATAGCCTGAGTGAATATAGTCGAGTGGGACATGCACAAATTAGGTTTAGGGTTAGGGTTAGGGTTCATGTATGCAACTGAGGAACACAAATTGGAAGGGATGTCATATTGGAATGCAGACTGTAATGACCAGAGCATAGAGGGCATAGGGACAAATGAGGGTGTTTCAATAGGGAATCTACTCATGAAATTAGTAGCGTTGGCTTTGATATAGGACAGGAGTGGGCAGAAAAGTAACTCAATACTTTGATGTTCATTGCAATAACTTATAGCTCAATAAATAAATAAATATATGATCGTTGGTACATTACAATAACAAAATTCCAAGGATTACGTGTCAAAATAGGTTCCCAACTTAAATAACTTTGATTTCCCAACAAATACCCTATAGAGAAAAACCAATATTCTATCACAAAATATATATCTAGAGATCATTGATACATGAAAAAGTTCATATATCCAACTATATAGAAATTTAATACAGATCCCAAAGACCTCCTAATATAAATATGGATGAAAGTATTGAGAGATTTGGTCCCCCACTTCCTTGCATATATGTCATTAACCTAGATCCAACATAAGGCTATCTTTGGATAGCCCATCAACTTACTCGTTCCTTTCTTTGAAAACATGATAGAAAGAAATATCATTTAAAACTGATTTAAAATTTCGAATCTCTTTGAAGATGGGACTTAGCATAAAATTTTCCATATAATTTGACGCCTACATCGATTTAATCGCCACTAGAAAATCTCCAAAAAATTGAATTTTGGAAGCATCTTTTTCAACTACAAGCAGAATATATAATCTCAAATCCATAATCTCTTTGAAATTAAAATTGTTTGTACCCCTGCTCAATCCCACTTTAAATTTTATCAATTGAGTGTCCTTCGAGAATACCATTCCACGCACTCCATTGATCTATGGATCACTTTGTGCTGCACCATATGCTCTAGATCTATCTATGACTTCTTTGTAATATACCTTGGATGCTTCTCATTTTTAGCTTGTTTGAAATTGTTAAGGATGCTCATACTCTAAGAAGCACACTGCATTAGGGGAATACATATGTCTTCAGTTAAAATTTCATTCCTTGTAATCCATATCCCTTTGGATATGTTTAGTGGCAAAGCTTTGACTCTCGTAACAACCATGTTAAGACACCAATTCATTAGAATTTCCTCAATTGTATTTCCCCTCCAAACATATTTGAAATCAATGATAGTCTCCACTTCCATACTTTTAATAATAAGATTATCAATAATATTGTCCTCTAATGTTTACAATGCATTTTTTACATCTCATGATCAATATCATATTCATCATCAAGATACTAGGTCCCAAGCTATTCCAAAACTGTGTATTTTCTTTTTTTTTTAATACCTTCAAGAAGATTATCAAGATACCGGGTCCCAAGCTATTCCAAAACTATGTATTTTCTTTTTTTAATACCTTCAAGAAGATTATCATGATACTGGGTCCCAAGCTATTCCAAAACTATGTATTTTATTTTTTCAATACCTTCGAGAAGAGCCATTTTCTTTTTTTTTAATACCTTTGAGAAGAGCCATTTTCTTTTTTTTAATACCTTCAAGAAGATTATCACGATAGTAGGTCCCAATGTTAATCCCTAATATTGGCTCATTACCCCTTAATTGGGGCATATTACATTAGTAATGTTATTTTATTTATGTCGTCTTTATTCCATTAGTTGTAATTATACCTCCTAGTCTCCTATATATACCAAGGAGACA
>SNQJ01S0031124.1:0-20816 GCA_010110895.2 Picea sitchensis
GCTTAATACTTCAGACTTAATCCCTTACATTGGATCATACAATTAGCCATTTCTTTTAATGTGTGGTTCTTTCTCTCAGCAACACCATTTTTTTGTGGTGTATATGGAAAAATGTGTTTCATTTGGATGCCCTATGTAGTGTAGTAACTTATAAAATTATTCTTCACATATTTTCCTCCATGATGTTCTTTTCTACAAGGGCCTTGTAGGGAAAAAACTTGTCAAAAACTTTGTTCTTAATTTTTAATAAGTAAACCCAAGTATGTCTGGAAAAGTCAATGAAAGTTAAGAAATAATTGCACCCAGAAAAAGAAGGAGAAGAAAGTGGACCACACAAATCACCGTGAAAAAGTTGTAAAGGGACCGATGTGTGCCAAGAGGCACGTTTGTCAAAATTGTCCCGATGATGTTTGTCAAAAACACAACCGGCACAAACACCATCTCTGCATGAAACTGGAGGAAGACCAATCACCATTTTTTTATTACATAGTTGCTGCAATGAGCGATATTTTAGATGACCAAACTGCTCATGCCAAAGTTTGGTCAAGTTATCATTATGAGAAAAAAAACTGATGAAAAAGATGATGACTCAAATTTGTCAAACTTGTACAACCTAGTAATATCATCAACAATTTCAGCTACAAGAACATGCTTAGTATCTTTTAGGTCCTTGATTACAACTTGGTGAGGTGAAAACTATACGGCTTTACCTTTACTTGAATGAGTGATTTGATATATTGATAGAAGGTTACAAGAAAGACTTGGAACACATAATACATTATTGAAATGACCATTATCTACTTGAATTGTTCTAGGTCCTACAACACTAAGAGATCTATCATCACCAACAGATATTTTCTTAGTGTTACATTCATTTAGAGAAGAAAATATGTCTTTATCCTTAGCCATATGATAAGATGTTCCATAATCAATAAGCCACTCATCAGAAGAAGAAGTAGAAATTGTATTGAAGGAGAAATCATAAGTAGAAAGTGCTTGTCCATGAGAAGAAGAAGTAGAATCAATATTGATTTTGTGCTTCTTCATCATTGCTTCTAAACCTTCCATCTTCTTGAAACATTTGGACTCATCATGACCATATTTATCACAAAAGTTGCAATGTCTATCAGTATTCTTATTTTTATATTTTGTTCCTTTTTCACCATTAGGAGTTGAAGTTGTCTAAGTGGAATTGGGACCCTTATGTTGTTTGTTGTTGTAGCGAGGATGTTTCTTCTTGGGATTCTTGGGTTTATCTTTCTATTGGGAAACTAAGGCTTTGTTAGAGTTACTTGCAGTGTTGATCACTCCAAGTTATACAAGCTTATCTTCCTCTCTAATCAAAGAAGCACAAAAGGACTCAAGAGTAGGTTTTTTATAAGTTGTCCCTAGAGCCTCTCTCATGGCATAAAAGGTAGATACAAACACTGAATATACACTACCTAGCTTGGAGAGAATAAGATAGATGCAACACTCTTTCTCCATCTTTATCTTATATTCCTCATATAAAATTCTGAGTTCTTTAAACTTAGATAGATAGTCTCCAATGCAAGAAAAATCACTTGGATTTAAAGTTAGTACTTGATTTTCTAATTGTTGTGCTCAAATAATATTGAGTTTACCAAACACAGTTTCAATCTTTTCCCAAGATTCATTGGGGTCATCAATTTATTTAAGGTGGAACCTTAAATCAGGAGAGATGGACATTTTGATTAGTCCAAGTGTTGCATCACTCATATTATCCCATTTGAATTTCTTATCAGCATCAGTGGGTTCTTTTTCGTTTCCCAAGGTAATCTGTTACAAGCCTTTAATTATTAATAAATATTCCATATAATATTTCCATTGGAAGTAGTTGGTGCTAGTAAGCAAAAGATTACTGGAAGAAGCCATATTAAATATGTAGATAATATGGATTTAAAAACTGAAATTGATGATTTGGATGGAAAGATCTCGAAAAAATATGCGGTTTAAAAAATTGGCACTAAAAATGGACTTCGGATGTGAAAGTTATGCCCTTTAAAAAAAAAAAGGCATAAACGATAACCAAAGGACCACATGGTGATGTAAGTTGCTTTATAAAGTGACCCACTTTTATAAAACGAAGTGGGGATCACTTTTACAATGAAATTACTTTACAAAAGAAAAGTTGCATGCAAAATACATAACTCTAAAATAAAGTTTTAAAGCTACTTATAGTGATTCACTTTTATACTTGAAGTGAAATACACTTTACAATGGAGCATGAACTTTTTCAAAAAAAGTAACAAAAAGAGAGATTTGAACTCAAGACGTCTTACTTAATAAGGTAAATTTTAACCAAATGGGTTAGAAAAACATATTGTATTGTTTAGAGAGAGTATTGGGGGTGTTGTTGTTGTTGTTGTGGAAGACGACCTTGGAGAGCGTGCTAAAAAAAAACTCTTTTCACATAAGAATTTTTTTTATCTTCTCGATGACAACAAGGGTTAGATATCGGTTAGCTTACCTGAGAGATGCACCTTTTCCTATATGTTTATGATTTTCCGAGATCGAACAGGGCGCGGGGAAAAATAATACACAGATCTAAAAGAGTAGAAACCTGGAAAAAAATAATATAAAACTGAAATAAAACCAAAAATAATACTCTACAAAAATTTAAAAAAATTGTATTTAGGCTTTATACCTCCAGATCTTATTGAAATGGTTGTATCTTGGGAAAACATAAACCTTTTAGAGTGAAACTAAGAGTGTTCCTAAATGAAATGAGTGATAAGGATGCAATGGAATAGTCCTCTTAGCCCAAAAATGTACGGAAATGACATAAAATGGAGATGGGACAACTCGGCTTCACGATCTCGATCTACAATAGGAGCGGGTCTTCAAACAGGCTCTGAAACCATGTTCGACAACACAGGTATTCCAACAAAGGATGAAAACCTTTAGTAACTGCTCACACAACTAGATCAAATATCAACACACCGATGTTTTGATGTGGTAAAAACCCTACAGGGAAACATCCACAACCCCAACCAACGCAGCCACTTGGAGCAGTTTATTAATGCAAAAGAAAAAGATTACAGAGAGATTTTACAAGAGAGTTTCTCAAAATCGATCATCGGCAAATGAACCTCCATGCTATTTAAATAGATATCATGGACCAATCGGGTGTTGATCCATGGATCAATGGTCGTTAATATCGAGGAGAATATGAACCATCAGATCATTCTATGTCGGGAACATATTGTGACCGTCGGATTTCCTAACTACAAATGCATACTACTGCATACTAAAGAAACATACTTTTATCTAATGACACATTAGACCAAGTAGATATTAACTAACTCCTAAGTGTCTAAATATCCTAACAATAACATCACACATAGAGGGGGTATTTTTTTTCAAAAAGAGATAATATATATTACTAAGCTTGCAGATAATATTTCATATCACTTCACATGTTTTCCTTTTTTTTTCCTGAATCATAGTCTTATTTCGACAATGTAAGAACATATCGATTTTATTATATAATCTCTAGGAATAATGACAAAACATTATTACTTTTTAATGAACAAGGTTTGGTCTTTTTCAAGATCTGTATCCAAGTATTTTTCTAAAGTTTTCCACTTTAATATGACTTAACTCAATGCATTGAAGTCAACTCCAATGACTTCATATGATAATTCTTGAAAAGAAAAGTTTGAATGATTCATATACTTGGTAATCAAAGTCAACATAATTCACTTTGACATATTTTAAAGCCATCATTTTAAAATTTATTGAATGAGTTAAAATTAAAAGGTTAATGATCACTAAGTGCAATGAAAGTTATAAAATATTAGTGTTGATATGTTTCCAAGTTCTCCTTGCAAATCTTTGGTTTGTCTTTCTTCAACCTCAATAATAGGTTTCTTTTTCTTTAAACTAGTATCAATCTATTTGGCTTGTATTATGGACCAAAGTTACTTCATTTTTAAAGGTTATGGGCTTTTCATCACCATTAACATTAACCCAACAATGAATTAATTATCTTTAAATTAATTCAATAGAAATTTGTTGAGGCTATGGGACTCTTGGGCGCCACTAAAAATAAACTAATAATGTTTTGATTCACTTTAACTTGCCTCAATGAAAATTTGATTCACTTTAAATTGCCTTAGTGAAATTCACAAAGGCTAAAAGATGAATGTAAAGCCTTTTTGAGGGATTAATTTCACCTTATTATTCTATTATGGGATGCTTTGTTGCTACATATTCTAGTTGCCAAATGTGCTATTTGGCAATAAGTTACAACATCTCATATATGAATCTTGCACATAGTTGTTTGAATCTTATTCTTCTAGGGGTTGCTTACATGGGGTCATTACATGGGGTCATTACATCACATTTTCTTGGGATTTGATGGTGTGTATCTATTAAGATACATGTACATATGTAAAAATGCATATTACCGTTGACAGATACCTGCATCTTCGTTTCTCTTCACCTTGTTTAGTTAGTTGTCCTTCATTTATAGAGACTTAACCAATGCTTCTTTAATGTTATCTCTCCATGTAATATGTCAATGATTATTTGTTCAAATTATTGATGTGGGTTGTATTTAATCGAATGTTAGCTCTCCCTACAATGTGGCAATGATTATTTGTTCAAATGATTGATGTGGGTTGTAGTTAATCGAATGTTATCTCTCCCTACAATGTGACAATGATTATTTGTTCAAATGATTGATGTGGGTTGTAGTTAATCGAATGTTATCTCTCCCTACAATTGAGTCAATAATTATTTGTTCAAATTATTCATGTGGGTTGTAGTTAATCGAATGTTTTCTCTCCCTACAACGTGTCAATAATTATTTGTTCAAATTATTGATGTGGGTCGTAGTTAATCAAATGTTAGATCTCCCTACAATCTGTTAATGGTTTTATATTCAAACGAAAAATGTGGATGTTTTTCTATTCAAATAAGAGACATGGAGATATCATTGGCTATGTTTCTTTTAGCTCTTAATTTGGATCTACATCTAGATTTTGGACTAGCTTGGCTATGTTTCTTTTAGCTCTTAATTTGGATCTAGATCTAGCTTTTAGACTAGCCCAGTTTCAATTTACACCTCTTGGGATTTGCCTCTTTCCTTTGTTTCTCTTACTTCTCTCTTATGGTATATATTTTGTCCTTTGCTATATTTCCCACTTCTCTACTTGTCTTTTTCCTTGTTTTTGCTCTAGGAATATCTACCTATGATATGCCACAAGATCGATTCAATGAATAGACGAGTGAGAACACCACAATGCAACATATGCTATGGTGTGATTAGGACTAATGCATGAAACCAATGAAAACATTGAGTGTATTCAATGCATGCATGAGTTTTTTTGTTTTAACAATGTCAATGTTGTGGCATGGGAGGTAATGGTGCTTGGGATCCTTGATAATGGTTATTTCAAGGTCATGCGACCCTATTGTTACCTCCATTATTTTTACACAATGGCATAGGAAATTGTTAGCTAATCAACAATTTCCCTATGTAATAGTACTATCAAGTGGTAGATTAAATCCCCAAAAGTGAGTATTTATTTATATAATCAAAACATGCAATAACATATCATGTTTCCAAAAATACGAGTTGATGAAAATATTAGCACTAACAAATTTGAATCGTATGCTTTTATATATCTCAATGCAATCTCTTATCCCATCTTGTTGTTTAGTACTCTATTGATTAATTGGGTTGGTTGTCATTGATGTCAACCCTTGAAGCAAGTCTGCTAGCAAATTCCTATAGCCCTAATAGTATGGTTAAGGGACTTCACTTTGATTGATGTATAATGGTATGAATTTCAATATATTTTCATGTAAGACTATTCTATATGTATAGTAAATGTCATGCCATTTCCGGTGATATGTGGAACACCATATAACTCCTCACGGTTAGAGAGTTATGGCCTTGTGAAGTTGGAGAACTCTCACGAGTTATCTAAAAGGTCAAAGAAGTCAAAATTATTCTAGAAGCTCCTAGAAGAAGTTGACTAGTCAAATGAGTAAAACTAAGAGTTAGTCATGGGTTAAGTTGTTGCAATAAGAAAATAATTAAAAAGAAATTAGTTGCAACTAGAAGTGGAGAATTTACTATTTGTATCAAAGTGAGTTAGAAGTGGACATGTGCTTAGAAGTGGGTCAGCCCTAAAAGAAATAAATTGAGTTAAGTTGGTTAGAAGGTAACCCCTTGAGGAAGCTACATGGAAGTATAAATAAGAGAGAGGCTCTCCTATTAGCACCTATTAAGCACATTTAATATCTATTATTGTGTAAGGTTTATTACAGGTACTCATTGATATATATGAAGTTGCACAATTTTGAGGTAGCATGAAGGGTTGACGGTGAAAGTTTTGGAATTACAGAAAATACTGAAAAAAAAACCTTGTTTTTTAGGTGTATACGAGATACAGTGGAGAAAGGTGCATATGTATGTGGGATAGCAGTATAATAGGGAGCGTACATGAGGGTAAATCCTAGAACATTGAGAAGATGAATATGTCGAGACTCTAGAGTTTGAAAGTAATCTCCCATGAAGGTCTACAGTGATCAAGTACATATGATCTATCTACTAGTTCAAAAGGTATGTCTTATTTCTATGAGTAGTTGGATTTTTTTGTATACATGAGAAATGGTTATGGGGGTTTGAGGATATTCCTTAGAGATATTAGTGGTTGACTGGGACTTTCTGTACAAGTCATATCTACAGGAATACAATGCTGGTATAATCAACAGTTATCATTTATACATCTTGTTAGAGTTGAGGCACATATTGTATTTATTGGCATATGGTTAAGGGTTTTTTTGGTACATGGTTGAGAGCTTGTATTTGTGAAGTGGTTGATGTATTGAGAGGTTGAATATCATAAATGGTTTGATGTCTAGTTCATGTGAGGGTTATTATACATGTTCATGATTACACACACTTGTATTGCACATGACTAGAGAGATATAGATTCTTTGGGTAAATTATATGTATGAGGATGTATGCATAGGGCACAGTTATAGTTTGGACATAGTGAAATGTTGCAAGTTGATGTGAAAGAGGTTGTAGAGGGTTAGAACTTTTCATAAGAGAGAAAAACCTAGTTTTCAAAAGTCATATGTAGGTTGTAGCACAGATAGGTCACGTACATATGTGAGTTGCAGTATACATAGGGCATGTACATACACGTGCTGCAAAAAAAATAGGTCATGTATCTGTTTCTTTTGGTTGGTACAGGCTCAGTTCAGGTACAGGTTTATTACAAGGAAGTGGTACAGGTTGGTTATAGGTTAGTGGTACAGGTTGCTACAGGTTTGCAATGGTATATCTTATAGTGACAATGTGGCAGTGGTTTCTTCATTTGACACTTATATTTTAGGGTGGCAAGATGAGGCAAGGATAGGTGGTTGTAGCCACCTTTTGGTCATAATTGTAGAACATAGGGGGTTGTAGCCTCCTTCTGGTTATAGCTAGAGAATTAGGGAGTTGTATCTTCCCTCAGGTTGTAGCCTAAAAATATAGTGGGTCATAACCTCCTTCCATTTGCAGCCAGAGAACAAAGAAAGTTGGTGCTTCCAATTAATGTAATTCTTAAAGACATACAAGAAAAAACAATAAGTAGTTTTCTTCCGCATTGGGTTTCCACGTAAAAATATTGGTGTATTTTGTATGTGTATGATTGCTCATTTTTTCATGGTTTATTTACTCTGCACTTATTGTATGATAATGCTATATTGATCATAACGATAAATAAAACTTGCATATTATGTGGTTAAAATGATTAAAAATCTCTATTACTGATTCACCCCCCCTCTTCGTAATCCAACATTTGGTATTACAGTAGGTTCCTTCAAAAATTAGTTTAATCACTGAAAGGTAGATCATGGAGAGAAAAAAATATGTATAAAAATGGAATTCCACAGTTTGATGGACAAAATTATGCATTCTGGAGCAGAAGGATGAAATCATATGTACAGGAACAGGGATTTGAAGTTTGGAAATGAGTTGTAGATGGATACAAAGAACCAAAAGTTCTACCAAAAAATGACAACGGAAAGAAACATAGTCTAAATAATCCAAAATCCACTAATGCACTTTTGAATGGTCTTTGTGATTTGGTATATACCAAAGTTATACAGTGTAGCTCTGCTAAACAAATTTGGGAAAAACTTCAAAATATTTATGAAGGAGATTCAAAAGTCAAAGAAGCAAAGATTCAAGCTTACAGAGATCAATTCAAATAGCTAAAGATGAAGGAAGATGAGAATATTGCAACTTACTTCTTATGAGTTGATGAAACAGTGAATGTTATCATAGGATTGGGAGAAGAAATTGATGAATCTGTAATTGTACAAAAGGTACTAAGATATCTTGCAATGAGATTTGATTCTAAGATCTTAGCACTAGAAGAAATAATTGATCTAGACTCACTAAGCATGGATGAACTACATAGAATCTTCACAGCCTATGAAATGAGAATTGAACAGGAAAATAAAGGTATAGAAGAATTTGCATTCAAAGCATCCAAAATTTCAAGGGAAAAGGGGAAGAAAAAAGAAAAATAATATAGAAGCAGTAGTGACATCTTAGAAGACGATGAAGAAGTGGCCAAATTTGTTAGAAGATTGAAAAAGGGAACCAACGACAGATATAAAGGTAAGCTTCCATTGATTTGTTTTAATTGTGATGGTATTGGTGATTTTTCTAACAAATTTCCTCACAAGAAAAATAAAAGAAATGAAGAGGATAATTCAAACAACAAATAAACTTATAAAGGAAAAAGAACCAAAAAGAAAGTCTTCAAGAAAAGTTTTTGCACCAAAGAAGACTACTCCTCATCAGACGAAGATGAAGTCAGTGAAAGTGAGACATAAAGAGTTGTATTCATGGCAATAGAAGACTGTGATAAAGAATACATCGAAGAGGAGTATGAATAAGTATAAGTTGACTACAAAGAAGAACTGTTGAGGGCTATAGAAGTTATAAAAAGAGAAAAGAAGAAAAACAAGAAACTCCAGGCAAAATTAGACAAGAAACAAGACATTCAGAATTCAAACTCTGACGAATTAGAACATATGATAACTAAATTAAAGGTTCAAATAGAATAATACAAAAYAATCAAAGAACAACTGGAAGAAAAAGAGAGGATCATTATAAATTTGGAAGCATAGTTTGTTACTTTGAGAAAATACCTTCAACAAAAGAATATGGAAAACAATTCAAAGGTTTTGGATAATATTATCAAAATTCAAAGGCCACATCATGACAAGTCTGGGCTAGGATAAAATAAAACAAAAAGAGGCTCAAGTTCCAAAACCACAGATAAAGAAACACAACCAATAAGTCATGTAGAGACATTTAGAGGAGACAAGAAGTTTTACAGGAAAGATCACAGGGACACTCCTCCACCTAGAAGAGTCAGATTTCAAAATTAATGACAGTCAGAAAAAAGAAGGCCTCAAGATGAAGAAGGATTCATAAGAGTAACACCTTTCAAAATATATTCAAATCCCAGGTATCAAACTATATTTTTTTGTATATGTTATTCATGTAATAATTTTGGACATAAAGTTGTAAATTGTAGAGTTAGTAGAAGGAATAGAAACAACTTTGAAAGTCATGCACAAAATGGTTATCCAATAAGGCCTAGTGAAACACAAAGAAGAAGCTACAACATGTTTGAATCTTTGAACACATGTCCAAAGATTGCAGAATGTCAGTCCCTCTAGAGAATCACAACAAAATAACAATAGTCACATACATGAATCTCAACAAAGAATATGGATAAGAAAGAAAGATAAGTTTAACAATGAAGAATRCACACTCACTCTACATGYTAAMCACAAGAAACGTGGTTGGTATGTTGACAATGGTTGTTAAAATCACACGRYAGGTGATGAAGACAAGTTTCTTACATTAAGAAAGGAAAGATATGGATCAATCTCCTTTGGAAATGATTATTCAACTAGAATATTTGGAAAGGGCACATTCAGAATTGGAAATAAGAATACCAAGGTAGAAAATGTTCTACTAGTGGAATATGTGAAACATAATCTTCTAAGTGTAAGTAAAATGTGTGACCAAGGTCATAAACTTACATTCGATTCACAAAAGTGAGAGATAATAAAACTAGGTTCAAGAAAATTGATTGCAATAGTGGCAAGAACTTCAAGCAACATATATGGAATAAGTGAAATTGGAAATGAAAAATGTTGTCTAGGAAAGGAAGACGAAGGTTGGCTATGACACAAAATAATGGGTCACATAAGCTTCAATAACCTTGTCAAAGTCAGCAAAAAGGAAGCAGTTAGAGAAATTCCCTAGATCACAAAACCAACCAACACATTATGCAAGCATTGTCAACGAGGAAAGAAAACAAATATTGCATTGAAATCAAAGGAATACTCAACGAGAAGACCACTGAAAATTGTGCATATTGATCTAGTTGGACCAACTAGAACAAAGGGTTTAAAAGTTGATAAATACTTTATGTTATTGGTTGATGATTATACAAGAATGACTGCAATTTGTTTTCTCAAGAATGAGTCAGAAGCATTTGAAAACTTCAAGGTATACAAGAAATAGTTGAAAATGAAATGGATTCAAAAATAAAATGTTTGAGA
Source organism: Picea sitchensis (assembly GCA_010110895.2). Classification (NCBI taxonomy): domain Eukaryota; kingdom Viridiplantae; phylum Streptophyta; class Pinopsida; order Pinales; family Pinaceae; genus Picea; species Picea sitchensis. Next base: position 10,621 of record SNQJ01S0031124.1, read on the forward strand.
TATGATAACGTAAGAGAGTTTACTTCAAAGCAATTTATGAATTTTTGTAGTAATCATGGAATAAAAAGGTAGTTCTTCGTTTCTAGGACATCTCAACGTAATGGAGTTGTTGAAAGAAAGAACATAACAGTACAAGAAATGGCTCGAGAAATGTTAATGGATTTTAAATTGACAGATGTCTTTTAGACACATGCAGTGCATACAACAATTCACATTCAAAACAGAGTAATTCTTAGAAACAACAGTGACAAAACTCCCTATGAGCTATGGAAAGGAAGACCATCAAATATGAAGCACTTCGGAGTGTTCGAAAGAAAACGTTACATCAAAAGAGAAAATGGAAGAATGGGAAAGTTTGAATATTGTGTGGAAAAAGGCATACTTGTTGGTTACTCAAGTACAAGGAAATCATACAAGTGTTACAATCTAAGGCTCAACAAAGTTGTGGAAAACATCAATGTAATAGTTGATGAAACAAGTGGATGGAAATTAAAGGAAGAAGAAAAGGAATAAGTGGAATAGGTTTACGAAGAAGCAACAAATGATGAAAAAGAAACAAAAGGGGAAGATGAAGAAGATCAGATAGAAGTAGAAGAGAAATTTTATCAAGTTCCTCCAAAGACACCTAGCAAACGAGTACAGAAGAATCATCCTTCAGATTAGATTATAGGAAACAAATATGCAAGAATTGAGAATAAAAGAAAAGTTCATTCACGAAAAAAATTGCACCTAACACTCTTATCTTCGATTGAACAAAACTGTATTTAAGAAGACAACAAAGATGAATTCTGGAAAAAAGCCATGAATGAAGAGTTGGATCAAATAGAGAAGAAGGACACTTGGGAATTGGTTCCAATACCAAGGTACAATAATGTTATTGGCACAAAGTGGGTCTTCATAAATAAATTGAATGAATATGGGCAGGTTATCAACAACAAATCTAGATTGGTATGTAAAGGATACACACAAGTTGAAGGTATTGAGTTTGAAGAGACGTTTTCACCAGTCACCAGAATGGAAGAAACCTGATTGATCTTAGGTTATGCATTCTCCAGAAACATTAAAGTGTATCATATGGATGTGAAATCAACCTTTTTGAATGGGGAAATTGGAGAAGAAGTCTACATTGAAAAACCAGAAGGATTTCATTTGTCATAGAATGAAGATTACGTGTGTAGGTTGAAGAAGGAATTGTATGGTCTAAAATAGGCTCCCATAGCATGACACTCTAGACTGGATAGATATCTACATCAAGCAGGGTTCAGAAAAGGAGTGCATATTGTTGATATTATGGTAGTTGCGGGAGGTATTTACCTCCATGTGTAAACCTGACGAGAATAGAATATTCTGGGAAACAAGAAGAAACCCTAATTAGTTGGCTAATAACCCTAGAAGACAAGTCAGCTCAAGAGGATAACTTGTATTAGGTTATTAGCCTCCAAGAGAAGAAATCGGCTAAAGGAAATGTTATATACTAAATAATTAGTACTCGGAATGAGAATTCGGCCCAGACAATCTGCCAGAATTAGTATAAATACAGGAGGCCAGTATTCTCAGAACTACAAAAGCAACACTTGTGCGCACTACAGTTGGCCAGTTTGTGTGCAAGTTCGGAGGAGAGTTGTCATTGCAGCTGTTGTAGCTAGCATATTTTGGTTTTGGCTTGGACTCTCTCTTGGTTATGGTTTGGACTCTCTGATCAACTCTTGTTTCTCTTTCTTGGTGTGCTATCCTTGGAGAAAGGTGTGCCACCTTTGTTTGGCTATCTATCCTAGTGTTTGCTTCTGGAATGATTCTCTGACAAGGTTAAGGTGCTCGGGGGGTGGCTTCAACCTATGTTTGGGTGACAATAGTGATAATGTTTATGGTTAAATGAGCACATCCATCATATTCTAACAGGTTATGGGCCCACACCTCCTTCATTCAGTCTAACCACTGGAAGGGAGCATAGCCATAAGGATACTAAGCTCGTTGAAGAACTTCCACTAGGGTTTCCAGCAGGAGTAGTTACTAAAGCATTGTTGCTAGGGTTACTAGTAGGTGCAGTTGTAGAAACCCTAACCCTCTCATTAAGGAACCTTAAGTGAAGGGATTGACCTATTTTCTGGATAAACTAGTGCACCTTAGTCTAGCGCATCTCTTGGTATGTTCAGCAAGCTAAGACATCAAGTTTGAGTGTTTGGTCAAATCTAGGGTTGACCAAGTCAAATCAACCATGACTTACTCTAGGAAGTCAGAAAACAAGCTAGATGGGGCTTCTAACTTTAGAGCATGGAAGACAAGGATTTATCTCATCCTTGCCAAGAACAAAGTGTTGGATATCGTGAAAGAAAATATTGTGGAACCAAAGTTTGAAGAAGGAAAAGAGAAGGAACTGCGGAGCGTTGCGGTTATGAGGAAGTTCAAAGACAATGACATCAATGCCATGAGTATCATAGTGGATTATATAAAAGACCACTTGATACCCTACATCTCCCATCTTGATTCATCTAATAAGATGTATGATATCCTAACAAACCTCTTCTTAGTCAAAAGCATTGGACAAGTAATGAGTCTAAAGAATGAGCTATGTGACATGAAGATGAATGATGATGACATCATAACATCATAATTTGTGAGAATATCTCAGTTGAGAGATAAACTACAAGACATTGAAGAGATCATTTCAGATAAGTAACTAGTAAAAATAGTACTCAATGGTCTTCCCAAGACATGGGATGCATTTGCCGCAAGCATGAACACAAGGAAGGAGTATCCCACATTTGAATAACTTTGGACTTGGTGTGAAGAAGAAGAATCAAGGATCAATGCAAAAGAGAAACCCCAAAAGAAATATGATGATCAAGCCTTCACAACAAGATTCAAGAATTCCAAGAACAAAAGGAAGTTTGGTTCAAGGAAGAAGCCAAATCAAGAGAAAGATATGTCAGAATTGTCAAAAGTATGGTCACTACAAGAATCATTGTCCCGAGCTAAAGAAAAGGAAGGAGATACATGAAGCATCAGTTGCCGAAGAAAGGAAACCCTCAAGGAAGACTAAGCAGGATGAAATAGACTTCTTCTTCTAAGACAAGGTAACAATACTCTTCATAGTTCTTGTACATATCATGTTTACATAGTTTCTATACATATTTTTCATATCTATAAGATGTCAAAAGAAAATATATACCTATGGAAGAACAACAAGATAAGGATTTCTATCACAATAAACGACAATACACATGAAAGGATGAAGTACATCAACAATCCCTAGTAACAATTCATGTGGAAGTCATTACATAAGTAATAGTTGCAAGATAAGCCAAAATCAAATTCAATCTTGAAGAAACCTAGAAGAAGTAAAGACAGAAAGAAGTCAACAATCAAGAGGAAATTGGAAAAGGATTTGTGACACTTTGTAGAAGGCAATAAGGATGCAGACAAAAGCGCGTGCTCTCTTAGCTGGAGGGAGATGATTACATAATTCCAAAAAAAAAAGCATGCATTCATGCATGAAGAAAGGATTAGGAGGGAGATAATCCTAATAGTATGATCCATTGAAGATGATGAAGTATCTATTCATGTTCCCATCAATAGTGGAAGCCATGAAAAACAGCACGTGTCAGTTTGACTTTAGAAGAAGTCTTCTTAAAGTATTTGTGGTTGTTCATCCACATCCATGATCCTATGATGAAAGAAAGAAGTTGGAATCTTCAGGGCATGGAATCTATAGAAAACTCCATGGACCTAATAGCCAAAGAAAAACATGAGGAATAACATGAAGATTCCAAGAGAGAATGAAAATCCAGAACAACCAGTCATTGTATCAAGAATCACAAGACTACCAGCCTGATATGAAAGCAATCAAGAAGAGGAACTGAAAGTTGTGATGAAGAACAGTGTATGGAAGACTTATGAATGTAAGCATTACAAGATCCATAACTAGAGGTTCTCCCAAATGGAGGGAGAAGACTATGATGATTGCATGTTCCATTAAACTAGACATACCTTTACATGAGCCATTATATCAACCACAATATCCATGGGTTGGATATTACATCAGATAAATACAAATAATTGTTCTCCAAAATAATTGAACCAAGAACATATGTAGAACAACCTCAAGGTTTTGGTATACCAGGGAAGAGACCTTTGTATCACGGATGGAGGAGCAACAGTTGGAGAACCTCAATGCAAAGAAAAGTGTGGTGAAAAACTACTCTTTCTAAAGTCTTGTATCAGAATGTAATTTCGGGCATCAAATGATGGATTGCCAATCCATGACAGATACTGTATCAGAATGGTTACTCGGAACTCAAGGATGATGGATTGCCAATCCATGACAAAGCTCTCATGATGGCAAAAGAAGTACCACTTGGATATGTTCCAGTTTGACCCTTTCCACGATGTTATGAGCCAACAGGAAATGAAAGATGAATCCAACAATGATATACTATATTGATCAGAGCTATATGAAGCCTTCAAGAGAATACCAATGTTCTAGAAAGACCGAAGTACATTGAGATCAAGAATTACACTCTATGTGATGAAGTTCAGAAAAGAGAAAGTGGTTCTCCAATATATCTCCACAGATGAGCAGATAAGCAGACATTTTGGTAAAGCCTCTGTCCAAGATGAAAGAGTTTGTGTACTCAAGTTGGAGCTCGTGGAGACAACTTCCTTATTGAAAAAGGAAGAGATGACTCCCAGGTTGGGAGGGAGAATTGATGTGTTATTGATCTATGGACAGTCATTTTTCAAGTTCGAAAAATGGTCCAGGATGAGCAATTCCTTTCTAGTTTAGAAAGTGTTTTGAGATTTCTGACGGACAAGCATTTTCCAGTTCGGAAAATGGTCCAGATTGAACGATCATTTTCGTAATGAAAATGGTTCAATGGATTGTTGATGTACCATAGACAACGATTCTCCTGGTGGTTAACATGGGGAATGGTCTAGGACAATCTCTCTTCTTGACGATCACTCTCAGTAGTGGTAAATAAGACTGGTATGCCTCGTCGAACAATAATTCTTTCCAAGCTCACAGTTGTGAGAAGTTTCGAAGAATGGTTTGTTTTGGAGGTTGGTGCAGGACAATCATTTCCTTAGGAAATGGTCTGGATAGTCATTCCCTAGGGAAGATTCATTCTCTATAGGTTGCACTTTTTTTAGTGTTAGAGGAATGGCCCTGATAGGTGAATGGTCCAGGTTTAGCAATCAGGGACAGGCATTCCCTAGGGTAGATTCATTATCTCCAGGGTGCACTTTGTTTAGTGTCGAAGGAATGGCTGAGATAGGTGAATGGTCTAGGCTCATAAATTGGGAAAATTTTTATTCCTTTCTTGAGAAGAATAGTCCAGATAGTTCATCATTGATGTTTTACCTTATAAGGAAAGATGCTCTTTCCAAATCTCATAGATGTGAGTGGAAGAATGGACAAGATGATTCAGTTTATATCATAACAATGTTTTTTGTGCAGGTTGATATCAGATGATATGATTGTTATGGAGACTGTATGTATCTAGACAGTAGATGTATACTACTATGGTGGATGTGTTCCACTGATTGTGACTATATGTCATTGATCAAGTATCTGTGTGCTGCTTGGTGTGGCAGTGTACCACTAGATTGTAGTTGTGTACTACTATGGATAGACACAGTTGTGTTCTATTGAATGACATTGTTTTGATTTCCTTGAAGACTATCATTAGTGTTGGAAATGATTATCAGCTAGATGGATGATCAATGGACAGAGATTTCCCAGATGGAAAATGGTTCAGGACATTTATTCTTCTAGGACATATGTATGGATTAGAAGAATGGCTCTTGTGTCACTCTGTGGAGTAAGTGACTTATCCAACATCATGTTTGATTACTCATATGGAGTATGGTTTCGAGAGATGATGCAATTGATGACACTAATAGTGATGATGGTGCTCATGATCTAGTCATGAGATAGTCTATATGACTATGTTGATGCTACTAGGTAAATGGTATCTTTGTGCTCAAGACCATTACCTCCAATACCTCCCTAGCTAGGAGGGAGTGTTGATATTATGGTAGTTGCAGGAGGTATTTACCTCCACGTGTAAACCTAACGAGAATAGAATATTCTGGGAAGCAAGAAGAAACCCAAATTAGTTGGCTAATAACCCTAGAAGACAATTCGGCTCAAGAGGATAACTTGTATTAGGTTATTAGCCTCCAAGAGAAGAAGTCAGCTAAAGGAAATGTTATATACTAAAGAATTAGTACCCAAAATGAGAAGTCGGCCCAGGCAGACTGCTAGAATTAGTATAAATACAGGAGACCAGTCTTCATTTTGGCCAGTATTCTCAGAACTGCAGAAGCAACACTTGTGTGCACTGCAGTTGGCCAGTTTGTGCACAAGTTTGGAGGAGAGTTGTTGTAGTTGTTGCAGCTAGAAGATTTTGGTTTTGTCTTGGACTCTCTCTTGGTTATGGTTTGGACTCTTTGATCAGCTCTTGTTTCTCTTGCTTGGTGCGCTATCCTTGGAGAAAGGTGCACCACCTTTGTTTGGCTATTCAGCCTAGAGTTTGCTTCCAGAATGATTCTCTGACAAGGTTAAGGTGCTCGGGGGGTGGCTTTGGCCTATGGTTGGATGAAAATAGTGATATTGTTTATGGTTAAACGAGCATATCCATCATATTCTAACACATACAACAACCTCTACATCAAGGTAACTCAACATAGTATTTTATTAATTGAAGTTTACATTGATGATATTATTTTTGGAAGTGATGATGACATGTTAAGCCAGAAATTTGCAAAGGATATGCAGAATGAATTTGAAATGTCATTACTTGGAGAACTATCCTTCTTTATGGGTCTTCAGATATGTCAAAACAACCAAGGCATTTTTATTTCTCAAACTAAGTATATCATAGAAATGCTAAAGAGGTTCAGAATGGAATATTGCAAAGAAGTTAACACTCCTCTGCAAACCAATTGAAAGTTAATAAAAGATAATTATTCGTCGTCTATAGATCAAAGGCAGTACAGGTCAGTGATTGACAACTTAATTTATGTGAAATCATCTAGACCAGATGTAATATAGGCAGTTGGACAGGTGGCACGATTTCAAGCAGCACCAAAGGAATCACATCTTCTAGTAGTGACTTGAGAATTTTTAGATATCTCAAAGGCACATAACAGTTTGGATAATGGTAAGGAAAGGATCTATCACTTATTTCCTACACATATTCAGATTAGGCAGGTTGCATTGATGACCGACGAAGCACCAATGGAGAAACATTCTACTCGGGTGATTTTTAGGTCTCTTGGCTAAGCAAGAAACAATCATCAATATCATTGTCTACAATCAAAGTAGAGTATATTGCAGCAGCATCATGTTGTACACATGTTCTATGCATGAAACAAACTTTGATAGATATACAGGTTGAGTATGATGAGCCTATCCCTATATATTGTGATAATACAAATACTATCAGTATCTCAAATAATCCAGTGATGCACTCCAAAACGAAGAACATTCCAATCAAATATCACTTTCTACGAGAACAAGTTGCAGACAAGAACATCAAAGTTGAATATGTAGGGACAAAGGAAGAATTTGTAGATATCTTCACAAAATCACTTCCAATGGAAGTCTTTGAGTATCTTCGCCAGAGACTCAGAGTAATTTCTACTCCAAAATGAATTATTTTTAATGCTTATCCTATATGTCTTAGATTCACACAAGGAAACACCATCCAGAGGATAGTTCAGGTTGGGGGAGTAGGTTCAGGGAGAGTTCAGTCAGGGGGAGTAGTCCCAATGATAATTTAGTTAGGGGGAGAAGCCTCAGACGCGAAGTTACCTTTTGCATTGATGTCAAAGGGGAAGAGATTCATCAGATGTAGGACATAGAGTTAAATTCTTGGAGAGAGAGCACAGATGCATGCTTCCAGGGGAAGAAATGGTCATAGGTGGAGCATAAACGATATTAATTCAATGTTGCATCAGAGTGTTGCCATCAATTCCAAAGGGGGAGATTTTTTCTTAATTGGGTTGGTTGTCATTGATGTCAACCCTTGAAGCAAGTCCAGTAGCAAATTTTGGTAGCCCCAATAGTATGGTTAAGGGACTTTAGTTTGATTGATGCATAATTGTATGAAGTTTAATATATTTGCAGGTAATACTATTCTATATGGATAGTACATGCCATGCCATTTTCAGTGATATGTGGAACGCTGCATAAAACTTCATAGTTAGAGATTTATGGCCTTGTGAAGTTGGAGAACCTTCATGAGTTATCTAGAAGGTCAAAGAAATCAAAATTATTCTAGAAAATCCTAGAAGAAGTTGACTAGTCAAGTGAGTAAAAATAGGAGTCAATCATGGGTTAAGTTGTTGCAATAAGAAAATAATTAAAAATAAATTAGTTTCAACTAGAAGTGAAGAATTTACTATTTGTAGCAAAGTGGGTTAGAAGTGGACAAGTGGTTAGAAGTGGGTTAGCCCTAAAAGAAAGAAATTAGGTTAAGTTAGTTAGAAGGTAAGCCCTTGAGGAAGCTACGTGGAAGTATAAATAAGAGAGAAAGGCTCTCCTACTAAGACCTATTGAGCACATTGAATATATATTATTGTGTAATGTTTATTGCAGGTACTCATTGATATATCTGAATTTGCGCAAGTCTGAGGTAGCATGAAGGGTTGACGGTGAAAGTTTCAAAATTACAAAAAATAGTGAAAAACCCTAGTTTTTTAGGTGTATGCGGGCTATAGTGGAGCAGGGTGCATATGTATGGAGGCTAGCAGTATAATAGGGCACGTACATGAGGGTAAAGCCTAAAAACTTGATAATATGAATATGTCGGAACTCTACAGTCTGAAAGCAAGCTCCCAGGAAGGTCTACATTGATCAGGTACATCATATCTATATATTGGTTCAAAATTTATGTATTATTTCTATGAGCATTTGGATTTTGTTGTATAAATGAAAAATGGTTATGGGGGTTAGAGGATTTTCCCTAGAGATATTAGTGTCTGCATGGGGCTTTCTGTATAAGTCAAATCTATAGGAATACAATGCTGGTATAATCAATATTTATCAGGAATAGATCTTGTTAGAGTTGAAGCATATCTTGTATTTCTTGGCATATGGTTAAGGTTTTTTTTGGTACACGGTTGAGATCTTGTATTTGTGAAGTGGTTGATGTATTGAGAGGTTGAATATAAAAAAAGGTTTGATGTCTAGTTCACGTGAGGGTCATTATACTTGTTCATGATTACACACACTTGTATGCCACATGACTAGAGATATATAGATGCTTTGGGTAAAGGATATGTATGAGGATGTATGCACAGGGAACAATTATAGTGTGGACATAGTGACAGGTTGTTGGTTGATGTGAAAGAGGATACAGAGGGTCAGAACTTTTCAGAAGAGAGAAAAACCTAGTTTTCAGAAGGCATACACATGCTGCAACATAGATAGGTCGTGTACATACGTGAGCTGCAGTATAGATAGGGATTGTACATACGCGTGTTGTAAAATAGACAGGTCATGTATCTATTAATTTTAGTTGGTATAGGCTCAGTTCATGTACAAGTTTATTACAGGGCAGTGGTACAAGTTGGTATAGGTTTACAGTGGTATATCTTACAGTGACAATCTGGCAGTGGTTTCTTCTTTTGACACTTATATTTCATGGTGGCAAGATAGGGAAAGGATAGGTGATTGTAGCCACCTTTCGTTCATAGCCGAAGAACATATGGGGTTGTAGCCTCCTTCTGGTTGTAGCCAAATAATTGAGGATTTGTAGCTTCCCTTAGATTGTAGCCTAAAAATATAGGGGTTCAAAGCCTCCTTCCAGTTGTAGCTAGAGAACAAAGAAAGTTGGTGCTTCCAATGAATGTAATTCTTAAAGACATATAAGAAAAAACATTTTGTGGTTTTCTCCGGCATTGAGTTTCCACGTAAAAATACTAGTGCACTGTGTATGTGTATGATTGTTCATTTTTTCATGGTTTATTTACTCTGCACTTATTGGATGATAATACTATATTAATCATAAATATAAATAACACTTACATATTATGGTTAAAATGATTACAAAACTTTATTATTGATTCACCTCTTCTCACCAATCATCTAACATACTCTAGTCTCTTAACCTCTCTCAAATTAAAGATAGTAAAAAAAAATTCAAATAATCAATAAAAAAAAACCTTTTTTAATATCACTTCATCAATCA
>SNQJ01S0031124.1:21009-39481 GCA_010110895.2 Picea sitchensis
GTAAATGTAAAAAGGAAGGATTTTTGCTATATAATTAGCATTATAAGAGGAAAATTGTAATTTTTAATTTTAATTCAAAATGATTTTTTACATCAACTCTTTAAATATCATTCAAAGCCCAAAGACTATTGATTTTTATGATATAGATGTAAAAAAATTGAAGCAATTAGTATTAATTAAATTTTCAACTAAACTTTATATTTATATTTACATATGGTTTTTACTATGTATATGTTTAAAAAAAAATTAAAGGCAATTAGTATTAATTAATATTACAATTAAAGGCAAATAGTATTAATTAATATTACAGAGTGTTGATACAAGAGACCATGCACAAGGAGATCTCAAGTCTCATCTTAATCTATATGTTATACATCTTATACATCTATGATAAGGAGGATTTTGATACGAGCAAGAAGTATTTAAACGATTTTTATATTTCCCGAATTTTCCCCAATATAATATTGGATATAATAAAAATTAAAACTTATATTTGAAAGTTTCAATAAATAAAAACTAAATCAGTAATATTAATTATATTAAATATTAAATATTATATTTCAAAAAATAAAAAAATAAAATATTTAATTAATATAAATATTGAAAAATCTATGATCAAGTCTATCTAATGCAATGTCAAAGTTGATCTCAATGGAGGGACTAAAAAAGGTGATTAATACATAGAATCTATGTCCCGAAAAACTAAAAACATGAGATGAATATCATATTGCAAATAACATTTATAAGATTATGATAAATTTATCTTTTTGTTTTTTAAGTTATAAAACATTTGAATACCATATTGAAAAGAACATTTGATAAGATTATGATTAATTAGTTTTTTTTGGGTTTTTTATTATAAAAAAATTTAAAGTTTTAAAGTTTTTTTTCAAATAGAAGTATTTATATTATGAAAAATTAGTTTTTTTTTGGTTTTTATTATAAAAAATTTATTATTTTTTTTTTTTCAAATAGAAAAAAGTATTTATATTAGTAAATATAATTATTTATTTTACAAAATAAKCATTTGATGTTCTTTTTCCATATTTGCAACCTCTTGCATACTCAAAACATGTTAAAATGTATAGTATCAAAAAGCAAAGCAACAAAGCCATCCTTTAAATGTGGTTGTTTACAAAATGAGTATAAACTTTAGTTTTTAACTAAAAAACGTTATAATTGTCATTTTTTCAAAAGGATCTGTATGGATTCTTGTTTCTTTTGTATAATATATCACACCTTCTTCCAGTAGTAAAGCCTTATTTGACAATTGATGAGCTTCCTTATTGTATTCCCTGTAAATATGTTGTGCTTTCAAATGATGGAACTTTCCACTCAATTGTCAATTTTTTGACATCCAAGGCTGTAATGAATTCACCTGTAGATTGTTTTTAAAAGAAAACCAGTCAATTATTACCTTTGAGTCACCAACCAGTTGTAAACTTTTAATCTGTTTATAATGAGCAAAGAACAAGATACTCCAAAGTGCTAATAGTTCACCCCTGGTATTAGTTTTAGGACCACAATTTAATTTAAGACTGTAAAAATCCAACTCTGGACACTTTAAAATAGATTCTACACTTCATTTTTAACCCTTACATTGTGAGGCTCCATCAAAAAAACCCACCACTAGAATCCAATCCAAAAGTGGAGACCTAGTAATTCTATGATATTGAGCAATTTGTATTTTTTTGTTTTCTCCCAAGTCTTGTAAGATTTTGTTGAAAACCCTAGTTAGAGTTAGATTATGTTCTTCAAATATAATCAAATTCCCATGTTTCCAAATATCCCAACAAATATAGCGAGGTAATTATTTCCAATACTCCATCTCCTTGATCCAATCTTGGTAACAATCACATAAGGGTCCTCCTCCCCAAATCCTCTTTGGATGGAGTTCGTTTATGATAGAATTCCAAATCTCTTTAGTAAACAAACATTCAACCATCCTCGAAACACTCAAACATTAGATGGAGTTCTCCTTGGAACAATCCTTTGTTGTTATCGATGCCCTTGAAGGTGCTACAGATTTCTACTTCATCGATTTTCCAATTACAATATCATCAAGTCCTCCATACTTCTAATGATCAGACAAAATCTCTCAACCCTTTTGTCTACTATTGTAATCATTTATGTTTGTGGCATGAGCATGGGGCATCCTCGCCTCATTTGTATAAATAAATTTCAGTTTGAGGTAGGATTGTCTTTTTTAAGGTGGATCTCTCATTCTTTCTTTTTGCATTGTCCTCGTTCCCTTGAACCAGTTTCTCTCTCTCTAGACAATAATCAATGCACAAGCAAAAGAAACATTGACATTAGAGGAAATTTGCTCAAAACATGGACCTTATAAAAAAAATTGTGCATGTTGAGTTGTAAATTCAATAACCAATATAATTTCAAAGAATTGAGTCAACCATAATGGTTGAGTTGGACATATAAAAGTCAAGGATGATTATGTGTTTTGTTTCTATTTGACAATATTTAACCATATGTACACCTCAGCTTAGTTAATATCTTGGTCAGATCCTCTCGAGATATGTTCAATGTCTTTGAAATACTCAATATGGAATATTTTATGTTATTAGTACTTTTGTTATTTATTGTATGATATATAATATCATTTATTTATTATATTTCCATTATTATTATATATTAATGATAATGTCTAATTCATTATATATTATTAATAAAAATAATAATCTAATTTTAAGGTCATGGCCAAGCTAGACACTGCATTGGTGTATGAGACCCCCTTATTTGTGTGACAAGGGACCCCTTCCCTACAACAATTTGACTGCTAAAGTCTACATATTGTTATTATTATATTATACGCGTAGTCTAAACGTTCTACGTTTAGCATATTTTCTAGTCGATTTTGTCCGAAATTCAACCATAGATTGTTAAAACTGTAGATTTAAGTGGTTGAGTGTGTATAATCCGAGCACCGCAGGGGTTTTCGGGACATTGAATCCATTGATGCATTCAAAAATGCAATTTAAACAATAGAAATGGGTGATTTCACCTAGATTTATATCATCGGATTCTAGTGAAAAAAAAAACTTAGAACGTTTAGACAACGCCTTATATTATATAGTAATATTAGTATATCATATAGTTATTGATTCATAGTATTATGTAATATTTAATTAGTAGTTATAAAGTTGTAATATACTACTTAATTTGGTAGTATATATGTGGGCCTAATGGTTAGGAACATGTGTTTCCTCTTTAGAGATCACAAGTTCAAATCCAGAGGGGGGTAGGGTATGTATACCTCTGTAAACTTTACCAGTGAAATCGTTGGGCGGAGGGGGTTACTTGTCCCATAAACGAGGGGGTCTCATACACCAATTAGGTGTCTGGCTTGATCGTGACCTTAAGAATGAATTATTATTATTATTCTTATTATATATAGCACATTCACATTTGTATTATAATATAATAAGGTATAATAAGTATTAACATTTTCTTATTTACATATTCATAATACTATTTTATTATAGTTATTGATTTATGACTATATTATATATTCAATATTATTATATAATATTATACATTTGTTATAATGTTGTCACATTTACATTCATTATAATAGTACTGTATTATAGTTATTATTTCATATTATATTATTATTATATTATATATAATATATGATTATATTATGACTACATTATAAACTATTATTATATATTATTTTCATATATTAATAATATATTATTTATTCTATTTCCACATTATATTAATAGTAATTATTTATTGTATAATATTTATTATCATTTATTGTCTATGCACAAGAATCTAAACTTCCCATTATTATTTTTAACTCTCGTCTCATAATTTTAGATCAATCTAGCTTATATGAAAATGTGATGTGGCATACATGGCTCTGATGTGGTACACATGGCTTATTATTTTATAATTTCCTTAGGAGGCTCATTTTCGGAGAAAATTTCCTCTAATGTGTATTTTGGCTATATGTATTCTCCTAACCTCACACATTAGGGAGCATCTATTATCACCTAAAAACCACTCGCATAGATACATAGGTGATCATCGGAAGGCTCATCAATTCAATACACTAAAGTGTACACTCATGGCATTAATACACTATACTCAGTAGACAAAAAAACTAAGTGTGTTTTTAAATCATTTTCACAACTCAACAATGTGGATTTTGCACAATCTACATGTGTCTACACAAATATTCATTTGAAATCCATGCATATTGACCAAAAGTAAAGATTCAACCACATTCGATGCATTTATGATTAAAAAAATCCATCATGGGTACTTTTAGGCTGAAGTACCAAGAGGTATTGATCCCCTTAGCATTCAAGGATGGTATCCTAAGTGGTTCCATGTCCACTCAAACATGGGAAACCACACCCAAGTAGCACTTATTTCCCACTTGGAAACAATTGTTATTGAGCTTGATCAAAGCCTATAAATAGAGGTCATGGGTATGCATACGTAAACATAGAAGCAAAATCATACTTATGTTGTATATATGAGTCTTGAAGAATCATCTTTCTCAAGGCCTCATTCTCGCATCCATAGCACCAAGCTTATGCATTAACTTCTCCCCTTGGAGATATTTTTGGACACTTCTTGTTCAACTATAGAGAGAGAAGGTTCCAAGGGGAAAAAAAAGGACCCTCCCAAGGAGCAAAATGAGAGTGCATATCCTCATCCAAATCCTTTATGATGTTACCATTTCAGTATTTTCCATTGGTATACAACTCATCCATGTTCATTTTCTATTCGTGTCACTTTTCATGCACATAATTGTTATGTTTATGCTTCTTTTTTCTATTTCTCATGCATGGATGATTTGTGAATTTTATTTCATTTTAACTATGGTGTTATCTCTGCCTAGTTAACACTTAATTGTCTCTTTTTTCTCACCCAAGTGACAAAAAAGACAAAAAAATAAGGTACTCAATGATACTTCTTGAATGAAGGACTTTGGTTCTGACTTTTAATATCCCTTCGAGATTGAGTATTAGTCTCCCTTCTTCATCCAAAAGGGGTAGTTTTGTCTATATAGGAGTTGTTGGACCCATTTTTTTCTTCAAACATGGAAGAAATCATGTAAGTTCCCTTTGTTTGGTATTTCTAGCACATAAGCTACGTAACAAACTCTCCTTCAAATTTGGTAAGGGACATAAAACTTTGGTGCAAGTTTATGATTTTTATAGTTTTTTAGTGAATTTTGCTTATAGTTCTACAATCACCCAATATAGTACTTCAAATTCATGGTCAGTTGTTTTCAAATCAACTTGTTTCTTGATTCAATTCCTAGATTGCTTGAGATGAATTTTTAGGATACAAGGATTTCATCAAAAGTGGCTAGGTGGTTGTTTTTTATAGTAGGAGACTTGAAATTGTAGAAAACATACTCTTTTATTGATGATAGAGGATATCAACATAAGGATTCAAATGGAGTATTTTTTGTCGAAGTGTGATACGTGGGGTTATACCACCATTCAAAAACTTGTATTTGATTATGCCACTGTGATTGACGATCATTCACAAAATTCCAAAGGTATCCCTCAAGGAATTTATTTTCCACTTAGGTTTCTCTATCATTCTGGGGATGGTATGAAGTGCTCATAGTTAATGTAGTTCCTACATGGTTGAAAACTTCTTTCCAAAAGTTGTTGGTAAATTTGGGGTCAGTATCACTGATGATGACTTTGGGAAAACCATGGAGTCTATAAATATTTTTCACATAACTATCAACTATTTGACTAGCCTTAGTTTTTTTATGAAATTACAATAAAGTTGGCATATTTGGTTAATCAATCTACAATTACAAATATGTTATTATTCCCTTTTGAGGTAGGGAGATATGTGATAAAGTCCATAGACACCTCATTCCATTTTTTATTTGGGATATGAAGGGGTTGAAGGTGGCTTGTAGGTGTGATTGATTCAAACTTATGTCGTTGATAGGTATCACACTCTACCACAAATTTTTGAATGCAAGTCTTCATTCCTTTTCAAAAGAAGGATTATTTAATATTATAGTATGTTTTGAAAAATCCAACATGGCATGTAGATGGGGAGTCATAATTCTCTTTTAATATTTCAATTTTGAATTTGGAAGTGTTGGGTAAATATATCCTTCTTTTATACCAGAGTATATCATTCTCCCATGTAAATTTGGAGCATGACACAACGTTGTTATTGACATCCTTGATTATCTTTTTTGTCTCTAGATTTTTCACATATTCGACTTGAACATCACAAATCCATTCAAGAATGACTATTGAAATTAATCATAGTGTAACATCCTCTTCTTCTTTTCTTGATAAGCTATCAACATCTTGGTTTTCCTTTCCCTTCTGGTAGACAATTTCAAAGTCAAAAACTTGGATTTTTCTTACCTATTTGTTACAAACAAAGTTGTCCTAATAGCTATGGTGGACTATAGCAAATTAGTTCAAAGAAAAACATATTTATTTCTCTAATATTAATCTACAAATACTTGTCGTAACTAAATTTTGGTTATAAGGAAGAAATACCTAGTCATAACAGTTGCTTGAAGATGAATCCCACATGTTGATCCTAGTCCACTCATCCTTGATCCAATCCAAGATCCAAGACCTACAAATAAGGATACAACAACCTTCCTTAAACCAATATATATAAATGAAAGTAAGAGTGAAATAAATAACCCTAACCGATGAATCAAGAGAGTTAGTTCCACACCCAAACATAGATTAAGATCAACTACTAAAGAAAAACACCAAGTTTGGGGGAGGGAAAGAAGATATATCTTCCTTTTTATTGATGAAAAACAACAATATACAATTTTATACATGATTTCATGTTGTCAACACCTTTTTTAACTATGATCTAGGTTCCTTCATCCCTAATCCACTCAAGAAT
The DNA here is from genome assembly GCA_010110895.2 of Picea sitchensis. Classification (NCBI taxonomy): domain Eukaryota; kingdom Viridiplantae; phylum Streptophyta; class Pinopsida; order Pinales; family Pinaceae; genus Picea; species Picea sitchensis. Next base: position 27,901 of record SNQJ01S0031124.1, read on the forward strand.
ACTCTTGGAATTTGTCTCTTCTCCATGGAAAAGGTTGAGGAAAACTATGAGGTTTTAGGCATCAAATACATGAAAAGGATAAATGACTATAAAAATAAGTATTTTTAGAGATTAAAAGGTCACAAAAACCCTAGGAAACAAACATATATGATTTATCTGACACGAGGATACTAGTATGATAGATTTGGTACCATACCATTACTTAGCCTTTCCATCCACATTAAGCATATTTTTATACCATTATAATTTGGTTGAGTTAGTTTGGAATGGGTTTTAGGAGGGTACAAATGTACTAACTCCATAAATCCTACTCAGGAGCACGTCATTTTCATGAATTTTATATTTTTTTATCCATTTTTTTAGGCATGTGCACCTTTTATGAGAAACAAGGGCATGCACATGCTCCTTTTTTGAGGTAAAATAATGTATGGGTTTCCAAGGAGGATTTTTAAGAAGGATTTAGGGTGAGAAAATATAGAAAGAGATGGATATGGTGACCAATTGGACATCTAGTACATGGTGGTGTCAATAGATGCTATTGATGTATTCTTATTATCGATAGTGAGGGAACCTACCACTGATGATTGTAGACCCTAAGGTACTCTAAAATATTTAAATCTCATTCCAAAATAAAATGAGTCGGTGTCGATGGGAAGAGATCCACTGGAAGGAGGGAATTAGGGCATCCCTCATTATCCAAAACAAGAAAAAATTAGGAACATTATTTGAGGGTGTTGGACAAAGGCTTGAGGAACACAACACTAAGTTTGTCTCATGTATGCACCAAATCAAAATAGTCCACAAAAGAGACCCTTTGAGAAACAACCACTAATGAAATATATTGACAAAGGTAACAAATTCCACCAATGATGAATATGGAAACCAAGGTACAACACAAGTATTGATATGTGAATAGAGGTCTCGTCATTGAACACATGGGAAACCAATCAACGAACATTAATGAACTATAATATGCTAAGCATAAGGTAATTATATACCAATGATGAAAATAGTTCGAGGGTGCTACCGATTGTAGGTCAACCTATTAAAGAAATGTATCGTAGTCGATAAGAGATGGCCTACTAGTTAGAAGTCAATGAGGCCCTTCCACACTGGCATGAGTAAATATCATTAATACCAATGCAACTAAGAACAACTTGAAAATAAATAAGGTTGACATGATTGGTCAATGATTATGAAGAATGGTTGACATAGACTAAAGACAACCATTGAACATTAGCACGATACAATGGTGACTTGGGAAACATTTGACGCAAAGAGAAACAATGATATAAATTTGCAATGCATGAGGCATCAAAAAAATATTCATAGTGATTGGAAGAGTAACCAATCTGAGGACTAAAAACTCAATTATCAATGTTTGTCTCCTAAGGCAATACTAAGGCCCAACTTGTTGAGTAAAAGACTCAAAACTTGGTTCTTTGTTCAAGGGTGGCATAACTGAAACTGCTACCACAAAAATTAAAGATCGTGTTTATTTCCCCCCTCTCTCTTTTTTTCAAAATATTTTATTTTTTGTCTTTTTCTTGTTATAAAGTCATGAAAAGGAATAAAACAATGCCATGATATAGTGGATGAAACGAGTGTCATAAGGTAAGAAACCAATTTTGAGCACATGGAAAATACCTATGAAAACAATATGTAGGAAGGATGTACATGATATGGACACTCATCAATGTGTTTCCTCCAGGGATAATGTTCTAATATGTAGAAGAAATAGATGCAAAGGTGAGTGGATAAAGAGAATGCATAAGCAATAAACAATGAATGGAGAACTATAGTGGGCGTTAGGCTCAAATTCGCAAGTAGTGGTATGCAATGTGACAATACAAATACAAACATAAATGTGGGAGCCTTGTAAGGGATGGCCAGAAAAATATTGACAAGAAGTCATGAAACTCCAAGGTAAATTTGTGGTAGGGTTAAGAGGGCTCCCAAGCCTATGGAAAACTTTAGCATGGGCGCCAAAATGGCTAGCAAGGTGCTAACTAGGGTATCCATGATCGATGGCCCTACCATGGAAGTTATGACACTTATACAAGATAAAAAGACTTAGTGTCACAACTCAGTTGGGTCGATCCTAAGGTAAAAATGGAATAGGATACTAATAATGCACAATGCAAGGTGGGAAACCTTACCTATATTCCAGTTCTAATTCCATTACTTGTCAGTGCAGATTAACTTGGACCAACGTGATGTAAAAGTGCCACCAAATAACCCTAATAACTTTGTCACACATGCAAAAACACAAAGAAAACTCAAATGATAATGTTAGGCATTAGTTATGCCAAAATGGACTCATAAAAAAATAAAGAGAGGCATTTTAATTATAGGCAAGTGTGTAAAAAATATAATAGATAGGTGGAAAAATGAACTTTTATCATGTCATTTGGAATTTTTACCATAACATTATATTTATATCCAAAAAAACCCAAAACTTTAGGCATATATTGTGGAATATTTCATCATTGGTTTTCAATTTTGTAAGATCTAGGTAACTCCTCTCTCACTCATCTTCATTTTCATCCACTTAAAATTTGTTTTTTTCAAATTTTTGGCCTATGGGGATCCCCCATGAGTGAGAGAAGGAAAAAATATTTTCCTTTACATTGTGTGTGTGTGTGTGTGTGTGTAGACTTACATGCACCTCTTCTGAAGTAAAGGTGTGTGTGTACACACTTGTCCTTCACAAAAGGTACATACACCCCCAAAAAGGTTGGAAAAAAAGGCTCTGACCTCAAAATTTCTTCCTAAAACTTGTAGATGGATATTTTCTAAATGGATTGGAGCATGAGGGAATAGATAAACTTGTCATAGATGATCTGGAAGTGATGAATTCCCTATGATATTGTGGCTTTCTTTAATTTTTCACAATTCCAAACTCTGTGCCTAGAAACAATTGTTGTAAATTCTTGTAGGGTATTGAGAACCTTACCAAAATTCATTTAACAAGATCCTTAAGATAAAATTTGAGGACATATACTACCTTATAAGTTTTTCCTAGCAAGGAATTTCGATGAACTTGAAAGGAGGTGGACATGGTAGCAATGCAATGAATATATAGGATTATGTTGACACTTATTGTTCTATGGGGACCCAAAAAATGGGTCCTGAGTCCCTAACAATGGCATAGAAACTCTGAGATTGAATATCATCCTAATTAATATTGATTGAGCTTCCAGATATATAGTATTGCACCAAGAATCACACCTACATATGTTCTATGGGGTAGAGTTCCTTAGACCCACAATTTTTTACTAGTGCACAGGGATTCTTACAAACATGAAATCCCAATTGATAGATTATAGGATGGGGAGATAGAATAACTTTGGGTACATGAGTATTCTTTGCTCATTTTTCCTTGAGAGAATCCCTTTTATATACCCTTGCATAACACTCACTCCACCTAGAATTTGAGATCCTTGAATGGTCCATTGGGTAGATATGATGCATAGGTGGGCACATCACCAATGCATTTGATGATTACTTTTTCGACAGGTGGTCTCACTAGTTGATTGTTATTGATGACCACCCTTATGCTGGAATGGACTTCCACAGATATCTCGAGCTAGAATTACCTCTAGATGTTGTGTGGGGTGACATTGGTAAGAAGAATTTTTTATCTTTTAAAGTTATTCATTTTTGTATGTTTTCATTTATGAAAAAACAAATGCAAGAGTTAAACTTCTTTTTTGGAATGCAGAATGACTAAATAAATACTATGTTTATGTAGATGTAGGATCAGTCCAACCTATAGGATATCGTAGGTACTGGCATTGGGGCAAAAGAAAGGATCATCCTAAAGGAGAGATCGAGAGGGTTTTACAGTCAATCCAATGGAATTTGTAGGGGTTAACCCACTGGGTATTGACAACACATGTAGAATACCTCCTAAAATGCATCTAGAGGCAAGTGATAGGGGTATTATGAGCATGGGTATAAATTTTCCGATTGGCGGCCAATGCCATTGTATAACATCATGAGACCCATTCCAAGCCAATTCCCAAAACTTGGTTTTCATATGGGACCATTCTTTGTATCATACCACCATGTGTGTGTGTGTGTGTTTGATCCAGGGGATCAAATTTTGCTCAAAATTCAAAGTGCTCGGAATCACTTCAAATCGAACGGGTGCATAGACCTCGTCGTCATGAACCCAACGCAACTCATTTGGGTTCAAACAGACATTGGATGAGAGAGATATCGCGTTCTGTTCAAATCGTCAAACAAGCAAAAAAAATGTGTTGACTGTACAATCCGTATGAATACTGATGTGGCAGAGCCGTACAACACGTGGTAGGGTTGTACGACACATGGCAGGTGTTGGTTGGAAGTTGTGTGGATGAATTAGCGTTCGACACATGGCATGTTTGTGGTGAATGGAATGGTGACATGTGGCCCAATCAATGGCCGCCACGTGTCACTTGGATAGTAATTTAAAATTTATGTTGTTGGCATCACCTAGGCTATGGATAAAACATGTGTAGTCGGCAGGACTCAACCACGCGACCTCCGGGTAGGGTTAAAGCCTTGGGAAGGGACGCCCAACCGGCGCACCACCCATATGGTTCTTACCACTATACCTTTTTAAATTATTTGAATTTGAAATGATTTGAAATGGGGCGTGGTTTGGGGCTGTTGACCAGGTCATATATATAGATATATGTGTCCATGTAACCAGCATTGTGTGCATCGCGCATTCAAACCATGCATTTGACATTTGGCACGGCACATGTGTTTGGAAACTTTATCCCTTTGTATATGCATGTCGAGGAATGACTGGGTTAGGGGCCGGGGAGGTGCGTGCGATCCAGGAGACAACAAGTTTGAAGGGAACTTCCAGGAAGCCCTTCTTCAATTTTGGCCAAACAAGGTTACTTAAAAGCCTGACTAGGGGTTTTTGGATGTTAATCATTGAGCCATCTATTTGGAATTTTTGAGCATTAGCAAGAACATATTTTATCACTTTGAGAAAAAAATACAAAAGATCCATTGGAATTTGGACCATGAGATGTAGCCCAAAGAGGGGTGAACTCCTTTATCATGTAGCCCAAGAGAGGGGTGAACTCCTTTATCATTTGTTGTGTTATGTGTTTTTTGTTCATTGTTATTTTCTGCTGATTTTATGCATCTTGAACGAGTTATTTCTATTAAAGTTGTGTTTGCAAAATTGATCCATTTGCATAAGAACACTTGAATTAAAAATTGCAAATATTTTCAAGATTACAAGTCTTTATCATTTTCAGATCAGTGTTATATGTATCATCAAGGGCCATGATGCACAATTTTGTATAACACTCTACACATTTCATACTTAATGACATTATCAATAAAATATTTATAGATATTATGGCCTTACTTATGTTTTCAAAAAATGATGTGCTTTCCTACCATGTTATATACATGCATGCTTTACTTTTAGCTAATGCGACAAACAACTATCTAAAACATAATTAGCCATTGCATTTGATATATAATTAAAACTTCTCATAACATGAACATAAGTAATGAATTCAAAATAACACTCAAGAAGTTGCACCCGTAAAAGATTATGTAAAAGTGTAGGATCATGGACCCGATACACACCATTTAACTGTGACACCACCAATTGTGAGTCCATGTGAACTACTATATTTCGAATTCCATGTGAAATGGACTTCAATGGTAATTTAATTGCAACATTGTAATCAACCATGTTATTGGTCCCAGTTCCAAGGCATGCACCCCCTCATGTCACAAGTTGGCTTGTGGGAGAATAAATCACCCAAGTAGTGGAAGCAAGGTTCCAAGTGTAGTGGCTAGCACCATCCATGAATGCCAAAAACACAAGTGTATCTGAAAACATCTACCAACTGAGCACAAATCATGATAATCAATGACGAAAATAAAACTAAAAACTAAAAATCAAAGAAAACAATTAATGTACAACAATTACAAGGGGATTTCCCAAGAATCATTTCCTAAGCATAGTGCCTATTGAGATAGAGAAAAATTGTGGGGCTCATCCATGCCAGCATGTTTCCATCATATTCCTCTAACTTGTAATCCCCCTTATAGAGGACACACATCACAATGTAAGTACCGCGCAAACATCAAATTAAATTTCTATACCCCCAAGGCATCCTTATCTTGATCATAGACCAAGACCAAGTCTTCTTCCGAGAAAACTTGTAGGATTATAGACTTATCATATTGAGCCTTGACATGATTTTTATGTGCTTCATTTTCCATGGCCATGTTATCCCCTTTTTGTGGGATAAATAAGCAGATGATTTCTCAAGGCCCTTCAGTTGCAGATATGGAGTACCAAAATACAACATGACTAGAAGTGTTTGCTTGCACATACAGGGACCCACCTCACCACCATAGCTCCAGTATCATCATGATGGTATCCACCACATCAGCTGACCTTTAGAATACATTGGGTATTGATCCATGAGGTATAAGTAAGGTATTATGTTGAGTTTCATTTTAATATTTGATGCATTTGAGTTTGTTGCATATATTATTGCTCTTGATTTTGTGACATTTTCTTGGACATTATGCTCTTTTCCTTGTTTCACTTTGGTGGTTGACATTGCACCCTAGTAAGTGGGTCACCTTTAGGGATAGGTATGCTACTGGGAGGTCCTTTTGACGAGTCATCATGACATTCTCGACCATACTTGTCACTTTCCACACTTCATCCTCTCATCTCCTCACCTTTTTGGTTTTTCCGGGTGTACTGACCCAAGAAGGGGTTGTCCCTTACTTCATAGGAAGAAAGGGATGAATGCCTAGAGGCTTGTGGCTAGGAAAAAATAAAATCCAAAACATTAACCTTCTATATGCTTTCCCAGGGATCTCGAGGACAATGAAATGTATCTCATAAAAAAACTAATGGGACCCATAAAAGAATGACTAATAAAAAAAATCCAACCACGGAGGAGCATGTGTGGGCATTGTTTGTATTCTTAGGTAGAATCCCCACACATGTTTCCAACTTGGGGAAGCATGATGTGACCAGGGTAGATTCAAGGTGGGAAATTTTTTTCATTCTTAGGTAGAATCCCCACCTTGGCTTCAACCTAGAATCATCCTAAAATAATAAAAGGAAACAAATGGGGTTGGAAAAAGGTTGCATTGAAAATGAAGGTGCAACACACCCTCTACAAAGGAAGCCATAGGTGAGAGATATTGTAACCTCTTATATGTCATGAACCCCATGCCAAAAAGTCTTGCCCTCATCCATGAAACATCATCCACATGACTTAGAATGAGGTATCCTCAAGAAACACACTTAAACTTCAGGATTGATTCACCCAATAGGTCATTTTGTCAACCCTCCCATGCCTAAACCTAGAAAATTGCATAGGGTCTTTGAGCACTATTTTATTTTGATGAGGAGGTTTGCATGTACTTTCCTAGATGGATCTTTTATTTATTTTATTTACTCATCATGATTATTTGACTTGAGATCCTTGGAGGGTGTATCCATTTGTCTTTGCAGAACCCAACTGGTGGACAGTTTTGGAGGAACAACCCTAGCTTGGGCTTCTATGGGGCTTGAATCCAACAGGTTATATTCTAAGGGCCCACATGTCAGATCACAAATACATGGCTTTGGAGGCTTATATGACATCATGGAGGATCTAACCTAGGCCCTACCACCCAAATGTTTTGCTTGAAGGAGGAAAAACATCACCTTCTTGGATCTTGACATCATAGTAGGGCTAGGGTTTGGTGGTGGTTGAGGACACTTGGCATGTTTTGGAGGAAAGAAATCACGATTTTGGAAGAAATGGCTTGGATCGAGGAATTTTTTCCTTTAGAGGCTTAGCTCATCCATCTCCAACTCAACGATTGGACTTAAAGTGCCAAAAGTTACCCAAAAGGAGGGTGACATCATGTTTTAGGGTTTCTTTCATGTGAAAAAGTATGAATTAAATAATATTATTTTGTAAATGGGAAAGGTTAAGGTTTTTGACCCCTTATCTTATAGTTTACCCTAAATTATGTGGAAAAACTATGTTTAAAACATTTGGTATAAATAGAGATCATTTGTATCTCATTTAGATCATATCTCTCCTTTGTGAGAGAGACTCCTTAGCTGAAATTTGCGCCCTACTTGGGAAATTTTGCATATCTCTCTTGTCACTTTCTCTTGTGATGGTGTATCTTTGGATATTGGATGGATAATGATGCATGATCTATTGTGGAGGCTTATTTCTTGTTTTATGGTGGATTTTCTTGGTAAAAAAGATGTTTATCTTGTTAATGCTTGGACTAGGTAATGAATGTCTTTTATCTGACTTTCCATCTCATTTCCCCCTAGGATCACCGAGATTCCCCTCTTGAGGTGATTATTTCATCCCTAAAGTGTTGGGAATACCTTCCTAAGGTGGAAGTGGGTAGGTATTCTCTTAGTTGTCTCCATTTGATGGTTGGGGTGGGATTTTCCCAACCTACAACTTCCGTTATAACATTTTGGCATCGTTGTCAAGGAGGATTTTGAATTCTCTTACGAACCCTAATGACACTTTGGTAAGCTATCCCAAATCCTTTACCCCTATCTTGCCTAGCGACTCCTCTTGAAGGAAATTCCACTTCCACCCTTGATAATATTTTCATAAATTTCATCCAGCAACTCCATTGAGGTATCACCCTAAGTAATGGAACCATGGACTCACAAGACATACCATGGGCATTCCATAAGTTTTACCCTTCCATTGATGTTCAGAATATCCCCAGATATCCAAATTATTTCCCTACAGAGTGGAGGGCAAGTTGCCCAAATTTTAATGGCGATCCAGCTCTAGAAGTCACCCATGTCATCAATTATATGAAGTATACTTCAAGCTTAAATGTGCTACATGAAGATGTGCTGATGAAATTTTTTGTATCTTCACTGGAATAAAGTCAAAGGAATTGGCTTGTACACTCATGTAATCCAAAGAGTATCCTATCTTCTACAAAGCTCATTGAATAATTTCTCAAGCATTATCAACCAGTTACTCATAATTTGCAAGATACTTTACAAGAGCTCAAACACGCTCTTTGTAAAGAAGGTTTTTTGGTCGATGATGAGACAATAGATGAAGAAGAGCTTGAAGGAAAAATATATGAAGAAATTTACCAAGAAGATCTTGTTGAAGTTTCTCATATTGAAGATCTGGATGAGATGTTTGATGAAGATAAAGTGATCATATCTACCTTTCCACTCAATGAGTACATCTAGGCATATGCTCCTCCTACACATCAAGAGGAGAACATGATGATTCATGACCCTTTTGAAGATCTTGATGATGCTTTATTCCATGACTTTGGAAGTGAATAATTTTTATAGGAGCCCTTGGATGCAACATATACTTTTGAAAAAAGAAAAAGAAAGCACTATGTATTAAGGATCAATCCCCTTGCGATGAAGAGGCGAGGAGGGGCTTGTCCATAAAGTGAATGAAGAATTCTGACAAATCGAAACTTTTTGAGACATTGTTATATGTTCCCCTGCTTGATGAACATGAGATTGTCCATCCTTACTTCCTTCCTACGCATAAAGTTGAAGAAGAAACTGGTCTCAATGATGAATAATTTGAAGATCTAGTTGAATTCGCCTTAACCTCTATTCTTCCTACACGCGAAGACAAAGAAATGGTTATTTTCAGTCATATTGATGGTTTTGTGAAAGAACCCTTGGATTTGGTTGATGATCATATATACATGTTCATACAAATTGGGAGACGTAGATGGGATTTTGGTCACCTCATTTTTTATAGAGACCCCATTTATGACATTGAGGGTAGGTCTCAAGCAAAGGGGATTGAGGTATCACCTTCAGAGGATTGGTCTTCATGCATGTATGATTCAGATGTTTGGCATCCTGGTGATGATATGATTACAGATTTTTTCCATCCATTCGAGGATGAACTGACGCAGTATTTTCAGGATAATTTTCGACCGTCCCTTTGGGAGTTGTGATGCAGATCCTTTTGCGGATGCAAACTTGTTATATGAGGATTTTCATCCACCTTCATCTTCAACTTTAGACGAATGCCAGGATGTGGTCATCCCAGAGCAATCAAAGACTCATTCTAAAAAGTGAATTTTTTTCATATTGGGTATTTCTACAAGGATTCGCAGATGAAGAGACCATGTTTTTGTTTCTCTAGACCTAATCTTGTCCCTTACCTCGTTCCTTCTTCTCAGGGAAATTATAAGGTCTTATTGGAATCTCTCTTATCTTATCAGTCTTCAGGAAGTAGTGACCATACTAAAAAAGTTGAAGATGAGCCATCGTCTACATATGAAAGCCCTCTTTAGAGATGGATTGATCGATCATGTGGCTATCCTTTCTAGCATGATTTATGGGATGATCAGGATTGTATCTACTCTTTTCATCAAACTTTCCTCCCTCCCACCCATCTCCATGAGTTTCATTTCATGATTGATTATATGTCTATTTATGCTCATGGTTATTATGTGTTGGACTTATCTTTGTTGTTTCACATGATTAAGCACATGGGGAGATGCTTTGGTGAGATGATCAATTAGTTGCACTAGTTATATGAATTCACCTAACATCACCTATCGCTTGATGTTTAGGGCCCCAAGGCCCTAGGTAAGTAGGTAGGCCATCTTCATTTCCTTTCATTTGCATCTCGAGTGCTCATAGTATCTTAGACGCATTTCATATTTCATTTTTCTCTACCTGCATATTGATTTCATGCTTAGTTTAGATTTTTTTGAAAAAAAATGCTAACCTCTTCTTTTCTAGATTATTTTCATTTTTAGTTTTGATGTATATGGAAGAAGGGTGATAGAACCAACCTAGATTTTACAGTGTTTTGTTTCAGTGTAGGCACATGTCTACTAGGAGATGTTGCAATTCTCATGCACTCTACGGAGAGCACATGCCCCCAAGTAGGAGCGAGATGTTATCTCAATTTTGTGATATAACTAAGGAGATTATGTCTTAATTCCCTTAGGTTGTAGATATTGAGTATCGAGAAACATCATGACCAACAATGTCTTCTTGTACATACAGGGACCCACTTCACCATCACAGCTCCAGAGTTGTCATGAAAATATCCACAACATCAATTAGACTCCAGAAGACATTTGGTCTTGCTCCATGAGGTACAAGCTAGGTGTTATGGTGAGTTTCATTTCAATATTTGAGGCATTTGATTTTATTACATGTATTACTGCTTTTTATTTTGTGACATTTTCTTGGACATTATTTTCTTTTTCGTGTTTCACTTTGGTGGTAAACATTTCTCCCTAGTAAGTGGGTCACCCTTAGGGATAGGTATGCTACTGGGAGGTCCTTTTGATGAGTCATCATTCCATTACCAACCATACTTGTCACTTTCCACACTTCATCCCCTCATCTCCTCACCTTTTGGGTTTTTTCAGGTGTACTGACCCGAGAAGGGGTTGTCCCTCACTTCATGGGAAGAAGGGGTTAAAGGCCCAGAGGCTTGTGGCTGGAAAAAGATAAAAGAAAAACTATTAACCTTCTATATGATCACCTAGGGATCCCAAGGACAATGAAATATATCTCATAAAAAAACTAATGGGA
>SNQJ01S0031124.1:47391-68533 GCA_010110895.2 Picea sitchensis
TGTACTACTATAGAAAGATACCTCCCTAGCTAAGAGGGAGTGTTATTTTTCAGCATTAGGCAGAACTTCTCCTAGATTGAGCTACAGACCAAGGGAGATAGGATAAATTTATCATAAAGGTGCACTTGTGGTAAATGGGCCCAGACATAGTCCTTCCTTGATCATGACAAGGAATAATATGGACTCCAGGTGCTTGAGGTGTTTTCCATGTGTCAGTTAGCATCATGCTAACATTCACTCACGGGGATGTACCTATGGTGAATAACTTTGGTTGAGAATGTATCCCTCATTGAGAGGGAGTGTTGATGTTTGGACAACATGAAGAATACATTTTTCCAAATATATATATATATATATATGGCATGATATTTATAATACAATGTATAAATATACTTAATAAATAAGTACTTCTTATTCAAGGGACACATCCTTTCATGGATGGTCACCATATGTTCTATATATATGGAACTTTCATAATTGTAATAATATATATCAATCTATTATAATCATTTTGTCTTAGGATTTTCTATTGTACTTGTGTCTCTATGCATGGTTATTCTTCTTGTGATCTTGGTTATCATTGTTGCTATTGTTCATGGTTTATCCTTCAGTTCATGTAAATTTGTAAAGTAATTCAATGTGATTGAACAACATTAAACTCCAACAATATTGTGGTTTACTCTAGATTATGTGGAAAAACTGTGTTTAAAACATTTTGTATAAATAGATATCATTTGTATCTCATTTAGATCATAGCTCTCCTTTGTGAGAGAGACTCCTTGGGGTAAAAGTTGTTACTATAGAAAATATTTTCTACAGTCATTTGGTTAATTTGAAAAATATCTGAAAACATCTTTATGCACCCCTAATTCACCATTAAAGCTTGTGCTAAAGTATTGGGAATTAGTCTACATATTTAGTGCTTTGTTGCCCAATAAATACTTGATGTTTTTTATGGTTATTTCTCCAATAAGTAATTGATTTTCTTGATGATATCTATTTTTGTTGATTGTTGCAAATAGGGACAGAAAGATTAAATTTATTATCCAACTAACATGTATTGCATACAATTGGTTTTTATTTTGTCTTGGGCAGGTACAAACACTCTCAGTAGGTACCCAAGGACTTAAACCTTAAACCACTCCCGAGACTCATCCTTAATCCTTCTTCCATCTAGTAACTTGACCTATAGGGGTTTTCATTTCATCATCTCACTTTCTGTCTCATTTACCCCTAGGGTCACCAAGATTCCCCCCTTGAGGTGGTTCTTTCATCTCTAAAGTGACGAGAATACCTACCTAAGGTGACCGTGGGTAGGTGTTCTCTTAGTTTTCTCCATTTGGTGGTTGGGTCAGGATTTTCCCATCCTACAAATTGTGCGATAATAGGCCACATATTTACAATGCTCGTCAAGTTGTTCTATGTCAATGAGGTATTATTATAAGGAAGTATTATTAGGGAGGATCTCTATGGATATATTGAGTGAAAAAATTTCACGTTCAACCAACATAATTTCTTCAACCCCATGAACAAGTTGGACTGGTGTAAAACCCATGGAACTCTTCAACAAGGTTTGGTATGCCCATAGCACTAGAAAAAGAATTAAATTCCAATTGGATTTACTTTCATTGATTGTTCATTTCATGATGGTTTTCAAGGACTTATTAATTTCCTCTACTTTGCCATTTTCTTATAGGTAGTACACTTATGAGTGTTCTTAGAGGAACACTAACTTGGATGCTAAATATGACATCATTTTATTCTGAAAGTGACTACCATAGTCAGTGACAATCTCCCTAGGTACATCGAATCTAGCAATGACCTCATTGAATATGAAAATCGTTTTTATCTCACCTTCATTCGAAAATTTCAGCATAGCCTCAGGCCACTTAGTGAAGTAATCTGCAACCAAAATAATGTACTTAGGAAGTGTGCATTTCCTTTATTATTAATGGAGCCAAACTTATCATTTACCACTTAGTGATTGGTGGCATTGACCAATGGTATTGAATAGTTAAGAATTGACTAAATCTAACTAATGCATGCACAAATAACCTTAACCTTATGTGCATTTATTTTTCTCCCCAAATATTATGTATTTATTTTACTCATGTCAAGAATTGATATACAAGTGAAATTCAAATTGTTTCTTCAACAATATTGTCTTTTTTAGTGTTATTTCATTCTCTCTTCTCTCTTTTTCTTGCAATTTTTCTAGTGTAGTGTTTTCTTGCAACTAAATCTTGGCTTATGCTTAAAATCTTGCATAGTATTAGAGAACTAGAGTTGATTGTATTGGACACACTGACTACACTGAGAGAGGGGGGGGGTGAACAATGTAGGGCTCTTTTTCCCAAAAATTATCTTTCACAAAAATCATTAGTTAGCAATCACCATGTACTCATTACCTATTGTTGTCATTTATAATCAGTTGCATGTGAACATATATCAGCAACGTATATCAACAATATATCATCAAAAAATCATCACCACAAGAAACACAATATGTATGTACAATTTTCTTTTTATTATAGACTACAATCCTTGGGTTGTCAAGAACAACTGAATAGAGTACAACTCTACAATAGCACCAACTCTATAATGCAAGACTCAACTTACACCCTCATCACCAATTGAGATGAGGCAACAATCCTCAACTTATATCAATCTTTTAATGGGTACGCGACCTCTTGGTAGTGCATCATGCATATGTACGCGTCCTACTAGTAGTACAACTCGCATATGTATGTGACCAATCTATAATACAGCCTGCGTATCACATATAAGCAACTAGGGTTTTCTTTTCATCACACACTTAGATCTTCTGCAGCCTTCAATCACATTCTCTTTTGTCTCTCACTATCCAATATGACCCATAACCAATCACAACACATCCAAGCTCTCCAACAAAGTATGCATGCTCCTAAACCATACAATATGAATGCTACTCAATCATGTATAAGAAATCAACATACTATAGCAATCATATCAATACCGAATCATAAGAGTGTTTCTCACTCCATCAACCAACACAAACCACATCACAACAACCATACCAAGAATGCCTTAAGCATTCACTACACAACAAGCAAGAGTATCCATCAAGACAACAATGTAAGTTTCTATGGAAGATCTGAGCCCATAGAATGCAGATCTGGAACATGCTTTAGTCTTCACGAGCTCGTCATCAGCTCAACCAAAAGTCTTCATGACTTCATCCACTGTATGTGCCATGTCCTCATTCATCCCGCGTATGTACACACCCTGGCTCCCTATAGCCTGTGTATACCTCAGAAAATAGGGTTTCTGAACTTCCAATACTTTTGTTGTCATGATCTCAGACCTGATGAAACTTTGATGCATCCATGATATCCTCCAGATATCCTCTCTCTCAGAATATATCTTCAATACATTCTCAAGAGATACACACAAGAGATACACAAAAGATGTCCTTACACAAGAGACCCTTGCCTCTTATTTATACACTCCAAGTAGCTTCCTTAGAAGCATCTTCTAGGTCACTTAACCCACTTCTAGGTCACTTAACCCATTTCTAGGTCACTTAATCCATTTCTAGGTCACTTAACCTATTTCTAGGTCACTTAACCTATTTTCCTCATTTTTAGGGTTAACCACTTTCCATAATTAGAAATTTCTCCATTTAAATATTCCTCCATGACTTTGCAATTTTCTTTATCATTTAAATAATAATTTCTTCTTTGCAAGCTCTTTGACTTCTTTGACCTTTTGGGGCTTCAAGCCTACATATGAGGGTCCTCCAACTTCGTAGGGCCATAACTCTCAAACCATGAGGATTTATGTGACATTCCACATACCAACGGAAATGGCATGACATGCATTATCAATCTAGGATAGTTTCACTGACAACTTCATTGATATTCATCTCATTATTCCACATATAAGCATGGGTTCTCCAGCCATACTTCAAGGACAACTCAACCACAAAGCATCTTCCCATGAGGGATTTCACCATAAGGGGACCACTTTGGAGTTCATCCATATGTACACCTTATCAACCATGATAAGACAATAATGATTCATCTTTGCATCATATACCAATCAATCCATCTACATCTATTCATCATGTATCAATGACAATTCATTGATCCATCTTCATCAATATACTATGATAAGAAATTCATACATCAAACCTTTGACCTTTGAAATCATTCAATCATCCTTTGGCATCAACCAATTCCTTGACATCAATCAATCAATCATCCTTTGGCATCAATCAAACCAATTATCCTTTGGCATAAATCAATCACTTGAAATCAATCCTTTGACATCAATTAATTAACCTTTGGAATCAATGACAACATGATCAAACAATCTCCCCCTTTGGCATTGATGGCAATACCAACATTGATGTCAACACCAATCATTGTTGTCAACGTGTAGACAAGGCATGCTCTACATCAATAGTTATCAATCATATCAATGTGACTCTCTCTCCACATCAATAATCATCGATCACATCAATGTGAATATCTCTCCCCATTTGACATCAATGGCAAAGGGTCATTCATTCTCCTCTTGGGGTTGTTCCCCCTGCTTGAACTCTCCTTAGGGATTCTCCCCCTACCTGAATTCCTTTGATATTTCTTTGAATAATATCTCCCCTTTTGAACAAGGGATATCACTCTGATGTAATGTTGAAGATATATCGTTGATGCTCCCCCTGAGACCATCGTTCCCCCTGGAATTATGCCTTTGTGCTCTTTCTTCAAGACTAGGGATATTTTACCAAGTATACATCTGATAAATATCTCCTCCTAAAATCATGGGAAGAAGAATGACTCCCCCCATGGGTATGTCTCCCCCTATCTTCTCTAAAATATGAACAATATGCTACCACTACAATATGCTTCTATTGCAATTGCTATTGCTTAACTGAATCATAGATCAATCGCTCTTTCTATGATGGTCCTTGGACCTGTCCATGGATCAACTCGTGCCATACTATGCATCATGAAGAAAAAAATATATGTCAACAATGAAATAGAGAAAAAATCAACCAAGTACATCATGTACCAAATTATGTTCCAATCATGCACAACACCCATGTACATCAATACCATAGAATATGCCATAAGATATCATCAATGGAGTGTATCAACCATATACCTCTACCGACATGCCAACCATGTGCATCTACCAATATGCCAACCATGTGTCATATCACTCATGATATGTCTCCACCATGAACCAAGTATCCCAATCATGTATCTCAATCTATCAAGTGTCTTATATCATCCAATACATCATGGACCAAGGTATGTGCTAATCAAGTAATACCAATGGTGTACTTTTAGCCAAGTACTAACATCCAAACATATATCATCTATGAGTGTACCAAACATGTACATCAACATGTGTCACTACTTGTACCAAGCAAGTGTGTCAACCATGCACCAATACCACAACAAGATGAATCCTCATCCATGTATGCCAAATCCACCATAAAACACGTGCCAATCAAACTTCTAGTAGGTGCCTCTACCAATGTACTAGGAGTGTACAGATCATGCATCAACTATAGATCAATTTATGACTCATCAATGATGTACAACATGATCACCTCATCAAATCACCAACTACATGTTCCAATATGTAGTCAAGCCATATGCCAAATGCATGTACCAAGATATCCATCTTCATCAACTCCTCAACTACATGTTCCAATATGTAGTCAAGCCATATGCCAAACAAAATTAAGATATCCATGACATATGCTACTAATACTACATCATAAGATATATCAATGAAACTCAAATATGTACCAATCATAAATTTCAATAGACTTCAAATCTCAACTCTTCATTCATTCATTATAGAAAATACTAAGCATCCAACAATACATGTACTTGTAGTAAAAGTTTCTCAATAGACTAATGATATTTCTAGCTAGCATCATCAAGATATATCACATAACCAAGGTACCATAACTTTATTGTTACAACCAAGATTGTTCTTCAATAGAAAATGCCTCAATCCATAATCATGGGTTAGTGCCATGCATCCAAGATAGCCTTCATTTTATATCATCACTTTACATAATCCAATGATACCATGTAAAACCCTACAAGACAATGTCGTAACTCCTGCAAAAACTATGTCGCACTCCTCGTGATCACAGAAAGAGAATTATCATCAAGTTGTAATCCATGTATAGCCTTTTTCCAAGGCTCTACTCACATATAATGCAACATGTTGCATCGCATAACTGTATATGTACACAAATATTCCATGTTAGTTGTGTATGTACACGATTGTTACAACTGTCACCCGCGTATTCTTCATTAGATGACACACTTGATCCTCCCTTAAAGCTTCCATTCCCGCTTCCTGCTTTTCTTTCACCCACTGGCACCTTCAACTTGAGCTTCGGGAGCTTCCATCTCTTTTAAAGATGTTCCTCCTTACTTCATTCCTTCTTCTAATCATGCTACGTGAAGTCCTCATCACTACTCCTCTTTGTGTTCCATCAATCTTGGATTTAGGGCCAAATCCACTACAGCTATAAAATCTCATGGTGTGACAAGAATACTGTATTCCTACTTTGATCACATCTCCAACACCTTATGGTGTTACAAAATCTTCCATTATCTCTCCTTGCATAAGATCTGGTTACTCTCAAAAGATTTGTGACCATATTCATTACATGAATAACATTGACCATGAAAAACATTTTTATACCTTTTCCTTGGTGTCCATCTTCTTTGAGGTTTAAGGATTATTTCCTTGGATGTATTCTTTTCTTTGAAGCTCCTTCCCTTGTGTAGGTGGTGTTTCACTCTGAACGCTATCTATCCTTTGAGAGTGAGGGATTTACTTCATGTTTTTGAGGTGCTTGATTCATCATGTGTAGCTTCTCATTGTATCCAAGACCCGATTTATCATTTGTTGATCTTTGACTTTCCAAGATCTCATCTCAAGATTTGTGAGCTATTCAAGAATTTGTTTGACTTCTTCAATTTCTTTCAAGACCATTAACTTCAAAATTTAAACTTATGGCATGATTCTTCATTAATATTCTATCCCCAATAGTTCCTCTACCCCTTTGGTTTCTTCAATTTGGGTCTTGAGATGACAATAATTTCAAAACTTTGCCAATCTCATCATCTACCTTCTTATCTTCTCTTTTTCATCTCTTTAGTCTTGTGATCTCTTTCTTTTCCCTTTTCTACTTAATCGAGTCTTATTAATCTCCTTTTGTTCCTTGATCATTTCCCTTAACTTCAATATGTTATTGACTTTCCTTTTAAGAAATTTTTTAGTGTTATCCTAAAGATAGCTATAGTCTATATATAATAGTGGTCATTTATATATTCATATAAACCCTTTCAAAACTTTCTCTTTAAGCTCCAATGGTTTTTCTTCTACTTCTTCCATGGGATAACAATCAATTGATTCCATACAAACTGCCTCTCAGATTCTTTCCTTTCACTTGTAGAGAAAATTCAACCTCATCACATTTTAAAATTCTTATTGAAATCAAGGGTTTGTGGATATTCTTACCTTCATTTGAAATGTCTTCAAGATATTCCCTTTTGTCAACATCATCATATGATTCTTCGCCTTCATTTGAAATGTCTCTAAGATATTCTTTTGTCAACATCATCACTTAGAAATAATGCAAACAGAGGTTTTTGGAGATCTCACCTCCATTTGTCTTGATGGATTTGTTCAATGAGAGGTCACCAATTGGAGAATGAACTGAGTGCACTTGGTCCAAAAAGTTTCGATAACTTACAAGAATTTTTTATTTAGATTCAATACTTTTCTTTCAAAGGTAAAAGCTTGTGGCATTGAAAATAATGAGGAGAAATTCATCCTTTAAGTGCTTTCAAAGTTAGGGCCCGAGTACTCTCTCTTTGTATCTTCTTTCTATACCACTAAATTATCCATGGGGAATACTTGGAAGATCCCCCCTATGGATGATTTCATAGAGTAATTGATTCATGAGAAAAAAACAAGATCATTCAGATGGGGATTCTTAAGTCCCATAAGGCTCGTGTGCTTGCAACCTAGAAGACTTCAAAGAAGAAAAATTAGAAAGCAAGGGTAAGAAGGAACTAGACAACAAGAAAGAAGGAAAACAAAATACCACTGAGGAGACCACAAGTTCCAAGGGAATAAAGTTCAAGAAAGAGAGGATTTCATGTGATGAGATATCGAGATGGAAAGAAGCTAAATGGGTGTATTCAGAAGGTATTAATAGTTTTTCATTGACCACTTTAGCATTTTAAATAGTTAGCTATGATTCATTTACCTTTCAAGAGCCTACGTTCAGCATAAATAACTAGCAGATCCATAACCGTTGAATGTCAATTAATTTATGTATAATAGTTATTTCAATAGAGCACCTTGGCTGACTTCTATCAATTCCAGCTATTGGCATATAGGCTCATAATAGATATGGGGTCAATATGTATCTGTGGAAAGACACGGAAAGGTACGCCATTGCTTCTTCACCTCTGCTCTTCAAATTCAAATAGCAGTAAGCTCTTGGATTCATTGTTTGGCTTTGTTTTTCTTTGCAAGGATATTCTGGAAACTTAATCAACATAGGTGTTGAAGCCGTGTAAAACCCTGCAACCTCTCATTGCCGATAATCTCCAATTAAAGCCCGAATGCTTGGAGAAATGTTTGGAGAAAACTTACATCAAGGTTAAAATCGATGTATGAAACACTAAGGTTTGTACCTTTGCTTTTTTCTCTATCCTGTAAGATCAAATTGCTTCTGTTAGTGCATAATATTACAGCTTGCAGACACGGATACTATCTTCTATTGGCATTTGAATCTCATTAACTATGCTAGTTATATGCAGGTCCTGACAAATGGAAAATTCAATAGCATATAGCACAAGGCAGTGACGAATTAGAGAAAGGAAATATTGTCTATCATTTCGTTCCACGCTCCGAGATACGATGTGGATATGGGTCCTTTGCCTCAATTTATAGAGAGAGGATCATCCATGCCTCTACAGAACGTGAACGTATAAACTGCAATAGCCATTATCTCGCCAACAAGCTGCCAGGGAAAAAAGTCATTAATTCTCAAAAAAAAATCATACTTCATTAACATTAAAACAAAGCATTTATTCATATTTGCTACTCTACTTTTAGAGTATCCATGTAATTTGGCCATAAATTAAATATTACATACAGTACACTCTTCCACTTTTCCCTTGAAAAATCCAGGAACTCAATGCTTCATTTTACTTTCCACTCAATTTACTCTACACTGTTTCAGTTCTCACTTTAAACATTTTATTGGAATTTTCAATGTTTATTTACTTGCCACTCAATTTACTTTACACTGTTTCGGTTCATAGTGTAAACATTTTTGAATTCCCTTTAAATTTTCATGATGTTTCATTTATATTTAATATATTTTAATTTAAATTATTTTATATCTGAAAATAAAATAAAATAATAACAACCTAATCCAGAGAACACAAAGGGCAACAATTTTTAATCTAAAAATGGTTAGTTTTTTTGGTTAATTACATTTTTACTTATTCTTCCAACTTTTCTATGGGAAGGTTATTTAGAGCAACCATTTTTTTAATCTAAAAATGGTAAGTTTTTGGTTAATTACATTTTCACTTATTCTTCCAACTTTTCTATGGGAAGGTTATTTAGAGAGTGACAATTCTATTTTTGTTATTACATAGTATATCTAATAATGCCAATTCTATTTTTGTTGACATATGGTATACCTAATAATGTCATCTCATTAAAGAGTGGATGTGAAAATTAGATATGCTGAGTTTTTTTATTTGCATGGTAAGGAGAAAAGTGATTTTGAATATATAATAATTTTGAATTATAATAATAGTAAGTTAATGTAGATTTGGAATACATTTTTATGATATATATGAGTTTAATTGATTGAATTATCCATTCAAAACACGTTGTATTGGAGGTTATAGGTCATAGGTTTGAATTTGGTCAAGTCTTTTCAGGTACTAGCTACAATGGTGTTGCTTTATTTAGAAAAGGTATACCTTTCTCCAATCAATGAAAAGCATTAGTAAGATCTTTCCCAATGATAGGAGATTACCTAGCTTGAAAGGTTAGATCACAAAACAAAGTAAGACTTGGTTCTAATGTAGTTTTGGGATGTAGGGATACAAAAAATTTCATGGAGGATTCCATCACCTCACTACAAAGAGATTTATGTACTTTGAACCAATTAGTAAAGGAAGCAAATACAACTATACAGTCTCATCTATGTAGTTTTGGGGATGTGGGAACATTTTCTTTCATGGAGGATTCCATCACCTCATTACACTAAAGAGGTTCTATACTTTGAACCAAGTAGTAGATTAAGCAAATACAAATATATAGTCTCAACCATGATGCTTAGTTGAATCTTATCTTTAAGACTATAAGGTATACATTCAAATGATACATAATGTTTTAGCTTAGTCAAAAAAAAAATAGGGGGAGATTTCAGTGCTAAGTTAGGATATAAAGTAACTTTTGAATAAAAAATCAATGAGCATTTTGGTGCTCAAGGCCTATTTGGACGTTAAGGATAAAAAAAGATCTAAAATTCTCCTTAGGTTGGCTTTGAAGAAAATATTTTTAACTTGGGATTTGTTGTGAGGAACAAGAAAGATCCAAATATATGCGTTGTGCAAAAATGATTGTGAAACAAATAATCACCTTTTCATTCATTGCTCATAAGTCAAAAATGTGACAAGAGTGGAAAATGTGTGGTATGGGAATTCAAATAAAGGATGTTGCATGCTTGGTTTATGAAAAAGAGCTAAGTACATAGCTAGATTCCGTGCTTGGTCATGTGGGGTATCATGTTGGGAACAAACTTGGTAACTTTTAAGGACAAATTTATTGCATTCTTTTAAATTTACTCATAGATATATGCTTTGGGCAAAACTTCATTACACTAGATAAAATATTCCAAGGTAGATTTAGGAGACTTATGAGCACTTAAAACATCTCAAAATGAGTGAATAATAATCAAGGTTGGTGTGTGTGTACGTTTTCATGTGATACAACATGCAAGAGAGTATTAGTGCGGGAACAAAAATCCATCAAAATACACACAGAAGATACCTTGGCAATTTTTATTAAAAATGAAAATACAGAGGAGGCTTTTGGAGTATGGTAATTACTCACAAATGAATGTGAAATTCGATCATTATTTGTCCATTCTATTGTCGATATTATAACTCCTCCTGGGAATGTTCTTCCACGAGCAACAACTGAGGTTTTGCCTAATGTGAGGGCTCCACCAAGGATTCCTCCAATTTGTTGAGGTGAAACTCCACTGCCAGCAATACTAATGAGACGACCCAAGCCAAAATCTGAGATATGTGCCTCACCGTCATATATCAGGAACTATGACCTTGAATTTCAGACATGGAACTATGAATTGTGGAACCATGCCCTCTCGAACTATAGTCCTTGCGGAATCATTTGCCTGAATCCAGACCTGTAGAACTACGTGCCCTCCGGACCACACTTATAGAATCCATGACTGAACTGCCGCCTGAACTATGACCTTCTAGAACTACAATCGGAACCACCTCTCGGAACTATGACCTCTGAACTACGGCCTCTGGAACTATGACTGAATGTGAACTTTTGAACTATGACTCATGGAATTATGCCCTCTCCTGAACTATGGGACCAGAACTATGTTCTTGAACTATGACTGCGGAACTACACTGAATCCAGGACTAGAACCATGCCCAATATGACTTAGAACTATGATCCGTGAAATACGTTTCCAGAACTATGACTGTGAAATTGATGCCTTCGAACTATGACCTGTGGAATCGCAATAGGATCTATGGAATTATGCCTCAGAATTAGCGACCCTGGAATTAGACCCTTCTGAACCATGGGACCCCAGAACTATGACCGTGGAACAAGTTGACTTCAGATCCACACGCCAAACTATGACCCTAGAAGTCACCTCTGTAGAACTAATAACCGTGAAACCGGGTGACTTGTGGAACCATGACATGTGTAGCTGTTATTCCCTTGAATTATGACTCCATGGAACTACCGGAACTGGCGACTCAGGGAATTATTTATTTCTTTGGAATCCATTGAACTATTTACCTGGAATCATGCTCTTTGAACTGAGTGACCTCCTGACCACGCTCCAGAATCCGGCGACCTATACATGACCTTCGACTAGTTCCTTCGGGAACTATGCACCCTATGGAATCAGACCGTGGGAATTCTGAACATTTCCAATCCAGGAGTCAGGGAATGACACTCTCATCTATAGACCATGGAACTATGACTTTAGAAATATGACCTCGAGAATCCAGCTTCCTCTGTATCTGATGAACTTTTGACCTTATGGAACTATGTTCTAGGTTCATGAACCTGTGGAACTATTTGGAGACCTTCTGAACTAAGTGACCTCATGGAATCAGGACTTTGTGGAACTAGCTCACTATGATCTTTGAACTAAGGACTTCTATAACACGTCAGAGAACTAAGGACCTATGTGTGGAATTAGGATCATAATTACTTCCCAAACTATATGGAATTATGTTTCTTTAGTCTGAGGCCTATGGGATTCATTTCTAACATGACTGCGGGAATTCACGCCTCAGAGTAAGTATAGTTCCTGCAGGGCGAGGTCCTGCAGGGTCATGGCGTAGTTCTAGAGGCTTAGCTCCAAAGGTCATAGTTCTAGAGTTCATAGTTCCAAAGGCATAGTTCCAGGGCATAGTTCTAGAGGTCATAGTTCCAAGCATGTGAAGTTCCACAGGGTCATATAATCTCCGTAGATCATAGTTCCAGAAATAGCCTCCCATAGGTCAGGCCTCCAAAGGGCGTAGTTCCACAGTCACAGTTCCAGAGGTGGTCCCAAGTAGGTCACAGCCCACAAGTCATAGTCTACATGGGCATGGCCTCCTAGAGGTCATAGTCTTAAGGTCATAGTTCCAGAGGGCATAGTTCCACAAGTCACAGCCCCACAGGTCATAGTTCCAAAAAAAATAGTTCCATAGGGCATAGTTAAAAAGGTCATATCTCCATAGGTCATATTTCCAAAGATCATAGTTCCATAGTTCATAGTTTTATAGGGCATAGCTACACAAGTCACAGCTCCATAGGTCATAGTTCCGTAGGTCATAGTTCCATAGGTCAAAGTTCCAATGGTCATAGTTCCAAAAATCATAATTCCAGAGGGCGTAGCACCAGAGGTCATAGTTCCACATGTCATAGTTCCTATGTCATAGTTCCAGTAATGAAGTTCCAAAGGTCATAGTTCTAGAGGGGCATGGGCCTAATACGTGTCATATAGTTCCACAAGTCATAATCTAATGCACAGGTGCCCACAGTCCTAGGATCATAGTTCTAGAGGTCATAACAGGGCATAGTCTTCTAGAGGTCAGTATTTCAAGAGGCATGTGAAGTTCCATAGGTCAGCAGTTCCAGAGGGCTTACTCCGTGAGGGTGTAGTTCCACAGGTCATAGTCCTAGAGGGCATAGTTCCATGTGTCATAGTTCCATAGGTCAGCACCTATAGTTCATAGTTCAACAAGGCATAGCTCCAGAGGCTGCAGTTCATGTGTCATAGTTCTTAGGAGGTCAGAGTTCCACAAGTCACAGTCACAAAGTTCATAGTTCCAAAATAGTTTTGGAGGGTGAGTTCACATGTCACAGCCTCCATAGGTCATGGGGTTTTAGAGGGTGAAGCTCTAGAGGTCATAGTTCGAGAAGGAGTAGTTCTAGAGGTCATAGTTCTAGAGGGCATAGTCCCGGTGGCATAGTTCTAGTACAAGAAGTTCTGAGAGGACGAGTCTCCAATGTGTCATAGTTCGAGAGGGGTATAGTTCTACAAGTCAGTTCCAATGTGTCACAGCCTCTGGATGATAGTCTAAAGGGCATAGTTCCAGGGCTGCAGTTCCAGAGGTCAAAGTTCCAGGTCATAGTTCGAGGATGTGAGTCTCCACATGCCACAGCTCCACAGTCAGTAGTTTCAGAGGGCGAAGTTCTAGAGGTCATGGCTTGAGAGGGAGTAGTTCAAGAGGTCAAAGTAGTTCTAGAGGGAATAGTTCCTAAGGTCATAGTTCGAGCGTATAGTTCCAAAGGTCATAGTTCGAGAGAGGTATAGTTCCATGTGTCATGCCCATGCATGATAGTTCCAGTGGTGTAGTTCTAGGTCATAGTTCTACAGTCATAGTTAGAGGGTGTAGTCTGATAGGTCAGTCCCAGAGGGCGTAGTTCAAAAGGTCAGTTCCAAACAGGTTCTAGAGGGCGAGGTTCCACAGGTCAAGGCTCCAGAGGGTGTAATCCCACGTGTCATAGTTCCAGAGGGTGTGTAGTTCCACATGTCATAGTTCCATAGGGCGCAGTCCTAGAGCCATAGTTCCACAAAAGTCACAGCCTACTGCATCATAGTCTCACTGTGGCTTAGTTTTAGACTACAGTTCCAGAGGCAACAGAGGGCGAGTTCCACAAGTCAGCCTCCACGTGATCATAGTTCCGTATCTAGTTCCATGTATGAGGTTCCACAGGACAAAAGTTCCATAGGTCATAGTTCGAGGGCTGTGAAGTTCCCATGTGCCATAGTTCTAGAGGTCATAGTTCCATAGGTCAGTTCCACAGTCATAGTTCGAGGGCGAAGTTCCACAGTCATAGTTCTAGAGGCTGGTTCCAAAGGGCATAGTTCCAAAGCATTGTTCCAGGGCGAATTCTAAAGGTCAAGTATTCCAAAGGTGTATTCCATAGGTCATAATTCCAAAGATCATAGTTCCAGAGGGCTTAGTTCCATAGATCAAATCTAAAGGGCTTAGTTCCAAAAGTTATAGTTCCATAGGGCGTAGTTCCATTGTGCCTAGTTCCACATGCCCAGCCCCTACTGCAAGCTACGCTCTACATGGCACAGCTCTAGAGGTCAGAAGTTTCAGAGGGCGGAGTTCCACAAGTAACAGCCTCCACCGTCACAGCCTGCAGGCTGGTTCCATAGGGCTTGGGGCCCCAGATGGTGTAGTTCCATGTGTCATAGTTCCACATGTCATATGTTCCATTGTGTGATAGTTCCACATGTCATAGTTCCATAAGGCTTATTTCCATTGTATGAAGTTCTCCCATCTTGTCTTGGGTCATCCATTAGTATTGTTGGCGTTGAGTTGCACCTCTCAACAAATTGGAGGAATCCTGGTGGAGCCTCACACTGTGAAAAACCACTATCAGGAAGCGATCTCTCAATAGAGTTATAATATCAACACTAGAATGGACAATCCCATGGTTGTATGGTCATACCATTTGTGGGAGTACTACCACACCCAAAAGCTTCCTAGGCCTTTATTTTTAATAAAAAATTGAAAAGTATCTTCCTATAATGGCATATTTTGATGGGATTTTGTTCCACACCTAATACTCTCAGATCTCTGTCACATATTTCAGATAATATCACTGCATCTTTTAGTATTATTTGCTCATTTTGAAGATGTTTTAAACTCATTATGGAGATGTTTTAAGTGCTCATTCCAAGTGCAACCTTCTAATAATAAAAGAGTGCAAGATCTTGTATCTAAGTTTGATGCACTGTCTGATAATAAAAGAGTTCGATGCACATGATCTTTTGGTTTAAAGGCAGTTGTTTTACTACATAGATTTATTAATTCCTTGGGCTTCATACAAGCTCCATGCATAACTTGTTTTTGGTTTTGATCCATAGCATCTGTGGACTTGTGGTTTGCATTCTAATTGAGTGACATTTTCAATCTTTCTTTGTCTTGGATAACTGATATCTTTTACAAAGCAATGGAGCATAAGTATGACATTTTTCTCTTTATATCGGTTTCTGATAAGATATATTCCTCTCATCATACAAATTTTACCATATTACTAACCTGGATAGTGCCCGAGACAAATAAATTGTAAGTTCAGATTAAAAACCAACTTGAATGCATAAATTCATCTACAATTTCATACACTCAGCCCAAAGAATATTTTTCTTAGGCAATTCAAACACCTCTGTCATTACCTCGGTTACTAAAAGTAGATCCCATTTAGTCTCATACATCAGCTTGATTTTGTTCTATACCATGAAAGTAAACCCTGCTTTACCCACCTTACTTTTACTACAACTAATGCTAGAAATTAATCTCATGAAACAATAAAGAAGACCCATATAATTTTCCATATTGTGTTGTGCAACTAAAATATGTTTAGGTGGGATATTGAATAGGTTAGATTACTTCTCTCTCACCTAAGACATAGATGGATCCAAGGAAACCATCTTCTATGATATGGCAACAGAAGGGGTGCAATACTTCAGCACTCTTTTTAAAAAATATTCCAAAACCAGTATTACAACTATCCTCAAGTAGTTTGATTGAGTATTTGGTGGGCAGATTTTAATTAGCATAAAGAATCTCAAATTGCAGCAGGGTACCCTCAAGGGAATTTTCTCCAAGTCTAATAGACTCATATCCCAAGTTTCAACCATCATAAAAAATGGGCTAAACACTAGATACATAAGTGAAACATGCATGGAACAATGTGCTAGTGTGTATCCATGTGCTAGGTCATCAAAGCAAGGTCTAGATCCCATGAGAGATTCAAGCCATGAAAACCCATGCCCATTTTATAGGACTCCCAAGAACACTCTAATTAAAACAATTGACAATACCAAATGTCCCTACTAATCTTTTGCAAATAAGGTGTTTCTTTCTCCACAAAATTTCATAAAACAACTGTACTCAATTTCATAATTTTTGGTTTGTACTCATTTGGTAGGTTAGTTCATCATGCAAAGTCAAAAATTGGATTTTTATAGTCTTTTTCTAGCATTTTCAGTAAGTTTACCTTGTTGATCTGGAATTTTTATTGCAGAGACAAAGGGAAACTATGGTGAAATTTTGAACTTTTCTATGTGCACTATCATAAGTAATTGACATTCACTTTTTAATGTTTTGCACTATCATAAGTAATTGACATTCACTTTTTATGTTTCTTTGGACTTTTGTAATTTTCCATCAAGTTCTACAAGTTTTATCATAGAGCACAATGGGAGGTAATTTCTACCCATTTGTGAGTTATTTCCTCTATTTTTCTCTGACATACCATGCTGTCTCTGTCAGATATGACACAGTTCACCTACTTATGAACTCAAAAAGTTGTAGACATTGCCTCTTGCTACCACAGCAAAAGAACAATGATGTACAGCATAATATAACCCATTTAAATAATTTTACTATATCCAAAGCTACTTCTTTCCATGTATAATACAGCTCTCATAAATTTATCCAACTTCATAAATGCTATAGTGATTAAATAAATAAAATTTTGTTTTATTAAATAAAGTCGTCCTATAAAAGTCTGCATTTTATTGGATACACTTTTTCTTTTTCTACTACACATCTTAAGATACTCTTATTGTATTTTGTAGGAGTGAGCTTAAATAAGTGGGTCATTGAGTATGAAGAGCCTGTTGTCGAGGATTTCAAGCTAAACCATCTAGAAACTAAGATTTTATGTGATAATTGCAATGTTATACTGAGGTAATTATTATTAAAAGTGCTGTCTCATGACAGGGCCATCTAGACTCACACACACACACACACACACACACACACACAAACTACTACTCTTTTTACATGTGGTGTCCAACTTGATCGTTCAAACTAAGAAGTATGTTCATAATTCTATTTTTGTTGAGTTATTTAACTAGAATTTAAACATGACTATTTTCTGTCGTCCAAATTAAATTTCTTTATCTTGTTTGCTCTCATGGCTCATGCTACTTTAGTGTTTAATATCCTATGAATGATGCATTGGTATGTCCATTATGGAGAAGGGAGGGGATGAGGAGGACTTCATTTTTATATAGAAGCTACTGAGATATCTGCAAAGCTAACTGATGAGCAAAGGAAAAACCTACCTATGCCAGGGCAAGTGGATTTTATCAATGGTGGGCCACCTTGTCAGGTAATCAGTTTGCCATTTCATTGTTGTTTGAATAAGAGTACAGTAACAATTGATGTTTAACTTTTCCATAAGATTCTAAGTTCTTCCATGTTAGAATATTGCCTCAAATCCTTTGTTATAGTCTTGTCATCTGCAAGATCCATAGCTCAATCTAGGGTTTTAAAACTCGGTCTACTCGTGCCTTTAATTCTGCATCTTTACCAGCTTGATCTAAGTTAACCCCCATTTAATGGACTTGGTCTTCAAGCAAAATGGTGTTTGGGACCCACTGGTATTGAACCTGTCCAACTTGTTTGTTTGAATTGATCTTAACTTATTTCAGCTCCACAGGTCATAGTTCTTAGAGTCATAGTTCCTAGGGTCAACTTTTAAAGGTCATAGCTCCACAGGTCATAGTTCCAGTTCCATAGGTCATATTTCCAAAAATCATAGTTCCATATGGCGTAGTTCCACAAGGTGTAGTTCCATAGGTAATAGTTCCAAAGTTCAAACTTCCAAAGGGTGTAGTTCCGTAGGGTCATAGTTCCACCTGGGTCAATACCTCTGGGGTCAGTCTAAAGGGTCATAGTTCTAGAGGCCATAGTTCCCAGTCATAGTTCCCTGGGTCAGCAGCCTGTGAGGTCATAGTTCCAAGGGTCATAGTTTCTAGATAAAAAGTTTCAAAGGTCATAGTCTGGAGGCTCCATAGGTCATAGTTCCTAAGGTCATAGTTCTAGGAGGTCATAGTTCCAGAGATCAAAATTCCACAAGTCATAGTCCCATAGGTCATAGTTCCAAAGGTCATATTTTGTAGGTCATAGTTTCAGAGGTGTAGTCCCAGAGGGCATATTCCTCCTGTGTCAAGTCCTCGAAGTCATAGTTCCATGTCATAGTTCCATATCATAGCTCCCTGTGGTCATTCCATAGGTCATAGTTCCCAGAGGGTCGTGCTAGGAGCTGCATAGTTCCTGATAGGGCCATAGTTCCTTAATATAGTTCTAGGGGTCATAGTTCCTGCCTAATATATATTGAGTTGAATTAATGATATTAAGAGGATTTGGAACTTCATTCACAAGACATGGGGTGAAAAAGTTGGATGACTTTGCAAGAGGACATTTTAGTGTGAACACACTACAAGGAAAACAAGCTTTAGCAAAGGTTTTTGGTGTTTCAAGATTGGGTAAAATTCTTAAAGAAAACTCTAGTGATTGATTGTTGTAGATGTTACTTATAACTAGAACTTATGGGAGAAAGGTGATACTCCTCTATACTAGTGATAATATTTATTTATGCTTATTCAATGAGGTGGAAATATACTAGGTATTAAATCTCCACATAATCTTAAACTATGATAAATAACATTTCTCAATATAATGAATAATCCTTTAAGAATTCACAACTATCCAAGAGTGGACCAAGTAGTGTCAATCATTTACAAAATGTAAAGAAAGATTTGTATAAAGATTGAATTGCTCAAACAAAATTTACGTTTCCTTCTCTTTATGAGGTAATAAATAAAAACAATCAAGATTTTGCTAGAAGAAGGTAAACAAAAAAAAAATGAGAGAGGCCACACAAACAACTTTGAAGGAATATTGCATTATCATTCAAAGGGTTTGAACAAGATCACATATTTAAAGTTCCAGTCAACATTTTCTCAAGACTTAACCATAAAGATAATGTGATACTTGGGTAGTTCTTTATGGAGCTTTTCAAGACAACAATTCCCAAATAAGAATCATTTAAAATGTCATAAACAATATGGTTCAAAGGATTTTACAAAATTCATATAATAATAATTAAATGGTAAAGGAATGCATTTTCTCTCATGAGTTAGGACATGGTTCCCACAAACATGGAATAATAGGGAGATCTTTGATGCCAAACGAAAGAAAGGGCGTAGTTCCACATGGAATAGTTCCATAGGGTGTAGTTCCACATGTCATAGTTCCAGAGGTCACAGTTCCATAGGGCATAGTTCCAGAGGGCGTAGTTCCAAAGGTCATAGTTCCAGAGGTCATAGTTCCAGAGGGTGTAGTTCAACAAGTCACAGTTCCATAGGTCATAGTTCGAGGTCATAGTTCCAGAGGGCCTAGTTCCACAGGTCATAGTTCCAAAGGGTGTAGTTCCACAGGTCATAGATCCAGAGGGCGTAGTTCCACAGGTCATAGTTCTAGAGGGCATAGTTCCACAGGGCATAATTCCAGAGGGTGTAGTTCCACAAATCATATTTCCAGAGGTCACAGTTCCAGAGGGCGTAGTTCCACAGGTCATAGTTCCAGAGGGCGTAGTTCCACAGGTCATAGTTCTGGAGGGTGTAGTTCCACAGGTCATAGTTCCAGAGGGCGTAGTTCCACGGGTCATAGTTCCACAGGTCACAGTTCCAAAGGTCATAGTTCTACAGGGAGTAGTTCTAGAGGTTATATTTCCAGAGGTCAGAGTTCCAGAGGGCGTAGTTCCACAAGTCACAGTTCCACATGTCATAGTTCCATAGGTCATAGTTCTAGGTCATAGTTCCAAAGGGCATAGTTCTAGAGGGCGTAGTTTCCAGAGGGCATAGTTCCATAGGTCATAGTTCCAGAGGGCATAGTTCCACAGGTCATAGTTCCAGAGGGCGTAGTTCCATAGGTGACAGGTCACAATTCCACAGGTCATAGTTCCAGAGGGCGTAGTTCTAGAGGTCATAGTACTAGAGGTCATAGTTCCAGAGGGCATAGTTCCATAGCTCAAAGTTCCACAGGTCATAGTTCTGGAGGGCGTAGTTCCACAGTTCATAGTTCCACATGTCACAGTTCCACAGGTCATAGTTCCATAGGGTGTAGTTCTAGAGGTCATAGTTCCAGAGGTCATAGTTCCAGAGGGCATAGTTCTAGAGGGTGTAGTTCCACAGGTCATAGTTCCAAAGGGCGTAGTTTCGAAGGGCATAGTTCCAGAGGTCACAGTTCCAGAGGGCGTAGTTCCACAGGTCATAGTTCCAAAGGGCGTAGTTCCATAGGGAGTAGTTCCAGAGGTCATAGTTCTAGAGGGCGTAGTTCCACAGATCATAGTTCCATAGGTCAAAATTCCACAGGTCATAGTTCTAGAGGGCCTAGTTCTAGAGGGCGTAGTTCCACAAGTCATAGTTCCAAAGGTCATAGTTCTAGAGGTCATAGTTCCAGAGGGCGTAGTTCCATAGGTCATAGTTCTAGAGGGCGTAGTT
>SNQJ01S0031125.1:6681-23317 GCA_010110895.2 Picea sitchensis
AGGCCTATTATTATTGAGAAACAATGGAAAACCCTAAACATCCAAAGACCTAACCCTAGGAGATGAAACACCAAGACTATGGGCCCCGTTTGGGTAAATTGGTACATCAACTTCCCAGGGACGTACCTTTGGCATACGATCTATGTTTGATGCGATCAATACCTTGTTAGAAATATCTATCTGAGGAATACAACTTTTGGGTGAGAAACATTGAACTACGTTCCATGTTGCTCCCTGTTTTCTAAAAAAACGTTGTTTACGGCCTCAAAACGGCTTCGGAAGTTTAGGACCCGAAAAACTGCTAAAAATAGTAAACTGTGTGGAAACTGAAAAAATAAAAGAAGCAATGGTGGGGGTCCAAGTGGAATAGGTGGGTGGCCACCAATATCCACCTGGATCAACATTGGAGCAAAGTTTCAAGCAATGGATCTACATAAAACGATTGGATCCAGGTTTGTCTCCTTCCCTCTTATCAAAAGTTCATTAGTTACAATTTACTTGACTATCTTTTGGGGATTGAGTTAGTTATTTTCGTCATTCACTATGTTGTGGTTGTAACCCAAAACCATAGGAGTATATTCTCCATCAACATAATTCCCTAGTATGATCTCCAACTTTGTCGATGAAAAATTTACTCCTGTGGTTTTGGGTTACAACCACAACAGAGTGAATGACCAAAAGACCTAACTCAATCCCAAAAATATAATGAAGTAAATTGTGACTAACTAATTAACTTTTGATAAGAAGGAAGGAGACAAACCTGGATCCAATCATTTGATGTAGATCCCTTGCTTGAAGCTTCTCTCCAACATTCTGCTCCAATACTTTCTCCAACCACCTGCACACAAGGATGAAGACAACTGCAAGATAGGTAGTTAGAAAATAATTGTGTTTCAAATATGTTAATTGAAATCAAGTCCATTAGTGCTATAGCCAATTAAATTCTCAAATGTAACAATCATAAACTAAAATACAAAGCTAGACAGGAAAGAGAGCTCTTTAGGATTTAACAACAAAGTTAAGGAATGATACAACTTGTAAACACTATGGTGTTGCTCCAGAACTGGCATCCAGATTCCACCACTCGGGCCAATGAATATAATCTCAACCTACAACTTCTTCACTCAAACAGGTCCAAGAAATAAAATTGGTCTCTTTCTATCAAGATAAATGGAGCAAAGACCACTAGAAACACGAGTTTCCAAATATGAAGGGGATAATTCATAGACATGGGATAAGGAGCTTGCAGACTCTAGCAATAAATGGCCAACATAATGATGCTCTCACATTGACTCCTCTCCATTACCCCTTGGCTAGACCTTTTTATACTTCAAATAAGTGGTTAGAGTAGTTATCCATGGGCAATAACAGGTTATGAACCGAAGGAAACCGTAAACCATGCCCGAAATTTAACAAATTTATATTTTTTGAGACAAACGAATGTGTATACGTGTTGATGAAGAGAAACTTGCATATCTACATAGGCTGCATAACTGTTAGGGTGCGTATATCTCAAAAATGGGTTTTTTTAATAATTTATGAGGAGGAATAAAGGGGGATTAAGTCTACAAGTAAGGAAACAATATGTGAATCAGGTCGATAGGGAATCAATGCATATGAGGTTGCAACTAATGCTATAATAGATTCTCCAAACCTCTTAGTGAGAATAAACACTCTACCTCCACAATGGTATCCCTACCACTCCACCATGTTAAAATCCCCACCAACAATCCACTCAATTTCCAAGAGAGAGGAGGCAATCCAGTCTCAAAGGTGACCTTTTTCAAAATTGAGGTTTGGGACATACACTGCACAAAACTAATCGTGTCTGGTCTTGAATTAAAAGAGTGACCCAGGCACACCTATCCTCTAGGTTTAATCCAAAATCAACCACAAAGCTCTACAAATATGAAGCAAGGCATACCACCACCCATCCACTCCCTTAATAATGATTTACAATAGTAATTCATCTGGATCATTACAATAGTAATTCATCTGGTTCCGAAGTTCAAATCCCACATACTTGACCTCCTCAAGGAAGACCACATCCAACCAAAAACACTGCAAAACACCTCTAACAAACTACTTGTGATTGGGCATCGTTATCCCTTGCACATTCCATGATAGTAGAGAGAGATTCGTTCTAATGGGAGATGAAATTCTAGGATAATATACTGATTGGTCATCTGAAAATGTTTAGGGAGATGACGATTTGATGAGGAAAACATCACATCCTTATAGGATTGTGTTCATTGTTGAGGACCTGTATCACTGGTTGGCTTGTCCATGTAAGCCGGTGAAGAAATCCCCTTCCACTTGTGAGACCTGACTTACCAACCATGCTCAATCTCCATACTACTGGACCCTTGACAAACTACAACCTCCTTACTCTCAATAATTGAGTTCTGACATAAGTGAGGCTACCCCACATCTAAGCATGAAATAGAAATAGGAGGAAAAACCACTTGACCACCACATTGTTGGGTAGCACTATACCCAATAATAAAAGAACCACCTATACCTATACCTAAACCACCAGCATAGTCACTAGGAACAATGTCACCTACTCCCACCACCTGAGGAACCACCTCCCCCAACCCCTACAATCTCAGAAGAGCCACAACCACCAACACCTTTCTTTGAGACCACAAAAGAGCCCCCCAACCCCATGTCCCATGAAGAAGGGGTCACACCAGTACCAGTAACTTGCATACTCCTTTGGCTTGGGTCTTGTAAGAGGGTAGTCGCAAATCAAGTGGTCATGTCCCTGGTGGGAAAAGCAAGCATTTTTTGGGTTGAGATACCAAACTTTCTAATGCATGACTCTATAAATAGTGCAAACTAAAATGAAAGGGGAATATTCTTCTTCAATTCCACCTCCACACATACAAGTAGATTCGCTCGAAAGGAATTACACTAGCCATCAAGGATGATAACTTTACTAAATCAGCGGGAAAACATATCAACAAACAAACACATATCTGAAAAAAGGGATAGTAACTCTAACCTAAGTGGACAATTATCCTTCCCATGATCCTCTAGATTAAAATCCACCCTCCAAAAATACACATAAGCAAGGAAATCAACAATGTTCTAAGTACCATACTCTAACACCTAGAAAGCTACAACATCTGAGTTAAACAAAAGACAAACATATTTCAAACCCAAACCCTAATAGGAGTTCAAGGATATACCCTTGGTCTCTCAATTCAATAAGCATCATTGATTGAAAGGACCTTCATTCAAGATGCAACATAAAAGAATAAAATGACTCAATGAGTCTCCAATTTCATGCACCCCTTAATATATTCCTTATTGTCCATAAGAAAAAAATTTAAGTCGTTAAGATCTAAAGGGGGTGGGGCATCATTCTGCATTGACGAATGAGAGGGGATATTGGACTCCGTAGGCATGGTTTATACATGCAACTAAAATGGAATCTCACTTAAGACCGACTTTCCTCCTCCCACCACTAAGTCCTCACTTGCAACCACAAAAGTTCTCTCTCCATTTGACATTGCAAGCCCTAGACCCACAACTTGTATAGTAGCACCCTCCATATATATAGGCTCATCCATTAGCATAGTGTTATCCATAGTTTAATAATCTACACTAAAGTTGATCACAAGCTTGCCCTCCATGGCACTCACATTGACTTCTACAGAGCGAGCAAAAGAACCCTTCTCTATACCTAAGAACTTGGCATTCAAGGAGTGCACCACTGTAGAGACACCACCCTCTCTCTCAAATAGATTCAAAAAGATGTGGTTAGGAGGAAAACATTCCATTAAATCACTTCTATTTGGTACACATTTTCAAACCCAAATACCGAAGAACACCCACAATCACCAGAGGTACACCCTACAAACTCCGCATCTCCATTTACATCTGCAAACCCTTTCTTATTACCAAATCAATCCACAAAAATATCCATCCCTAGTGACTAGTATGACGGTTGTACATTTGAATCCCGAGCACTTCCTATGACCCCTGTATAGAACACATCCATATTGATGCAAATTGCATCCATACTGTGCTACTATAAGTATCCTCCAGCTCTTTGTTGCTTTCATCCTCTATCACTATCATCTTTCATCACACTCCCATTCACTATTATTTCATTGCTATACCCTACAAACTTGGATGCCATACCAATTAAAAATATCCTTACCAAACTATCACAATTGTATTGTGATTTGGCACTGTCATACAACCCATTGGCTTGCAACATCCCTTGCACAATTCATACCTTCCTTCATACCCCTCAAGCCTTTCCATCATTATTCACCTCCATTGCTTCCCTCAAATTTGTTTAAATAAGACTTAATCTTTTAATCTATAGCCATCAATAGGACAATAATTAGTTACTCATCATCATAAAGGGTGTTGAATCACACTGATAAGCTACTCTAAAACCTTCTTTGAAAAAAAAAACTATGTTTTTAAAATATATCTATGTTATAGTAAATCTTATGGATATGGTTTGTATTATAGTTCAAATATGTCGAAACATTTTGAGTAGACACCATACCCATCATCAAGGGATCCAAATGAAGCTTGTGAGAGATACATAAGACCGAGTCTATGGAATGATAAATAGATTCAAAAGGAATTAATCATTAAAAAGCAATAATAAATTATGAATGAGGATTGAATCAAATAATAAGTAAATAGGGAAGATGTCTAGATAAAGTAACAAATTATTATAATTTATTATTTGAAAAACAAAATGGTCAAGATGTAATAAATTATATTTAATGGCGACAGGTGTAGGTGGGTTCTTTTTTTCCCCAACAGGTCATATCAAGCTACTATTTTCTTGGAGTATAGGTTATGCTACCAATAACCAGGCAGAGGCATATGCACTTCTACAAGTATTGAAATTGGCTCGTCAACAAGGCTTAGACTCTCTTAATCCTTGGGGATTTGAAAGTTGTCATTAACCATGTGAGAAAGAAGACTTTACCCATGGATATGAAATTGAAAGCTATATTTCGGAATATTCAACACAAGGTTGAGGCTTTTCATAGTCTAGATCTTATTCATATCCTCCATGAGAACAACACAATTGTTGATGGTCAAGACAATCTGGCTATAGAGACTCCATATAAATGCTCAGGGTTAATGGGAAAGCTTCCTTCCAACATATCCCATGACCACATTCATGGTTTCCATTCAATTTCTAGGTGGGGGTTCCATCGAGCCTAGTGATGGACCCATTTGCATTACAAGTATTTTTTTTTCCACATTACTGCCACTCCTCCATCCCTTCTTCTGGCATGGACACATGGAGGTAGATTTAAGCCACATTAGGGATGCTTCATCCCACACACGGGCATCCCTTGTTATAACATTACCACTCCTTGTCCATACTTGAATTCTCAGTCCTCCCTCTGTCTCCCCTTCTTCACACAAACCTTGTCATCTCCCTTGGTCCCTTTCTTTCCTGGGCTTATGGTTCTTGTCCTTTCGCTCATGGAGTTTGCGTCACTCCAATTCTCCTGGGCATCATCCATGCAGGATCATGATTGTACCTCCTCTCCAAGTCAGTTGATTGCTCTGTGTGAGTGTATCTCGTGTTTAATGGATACGATGGGTGAAGCATTTCCTCCTTTGTGGATGTTGTTCCTCAAGTGATGGAATGAGAATTTAAGAGGACCACAATCAAAATTTACGCAAAATTTACACAATAGTATTTGGTTCTTATGAGAAATTTGCAATTGCTCCAGTGCTTGTTTGTTGTTACATAAAAATTCAATGGTTCAGTTGCAGTAGCAAGGCTCCACAACATGGCTAAGAGGAGTGAAGGAAATGCGCATTGGAGAATGGAGCCTCTGGAGGAGGAACATTCAAACCTAGTGAACTCAATCCAAGCTCTACAAACTCAAGTTAATGGTTTTTCAGCCCAAGTTCTTATTGCCTTGAAGATTTTGATGGAACATCATCAGGGTCTTATTGCCTTGAATATTTTGATGGAACATCATCAGGGTCAACAACAGCTTCAAGATGAGTGTGCAGCTATCCAGTTTGAAGTGGAAGAGATGCACTCCAAGCCTAGTTCCCCGTCTCCAGCTCGCACAGTCACAAAAAAATTGGATGCGACCTCATCCCCTGGCCTCCTCTAGAAAATTTCAGACTTGAATTCAACACCAGATCATGAAGAAGTGGCGTTTGACAAGAAATATCATCCATCTTAATAATTTCTAGATGTTATGTTTTTGTATTTTGATATTAGGGGTATTCTACAGAATTTACCCAGGGAGGCATTTTAGAATCCTGTATAAGCCTAATATAGTCTTTGTTTCTCTAGATAGTTTAGTTAGTTACCATCTTGTTTTTGCTAATTTTGTAAAGGCTGATTTTTGGGATGTAAGTTCTCCTTCTACAAGTTCTCTTCCAGTACTTTTAAATAAAATTTTCTTTGGTTTTCTTTAAAAAAAATTATAATTAAATATTTATAGTCAAGTTTAGAAATAAGACTTAAATAGGATATATCATATATATAAATAAGATAATAGTGACTAATAACTATCCTAACTACTAGCTGAAAACTAAATTATATTTGATTTTGCCACCTTAAAAAAATTAAAAACATTAAAAATATATAAATAACATCATATCTATATGAAAAATCTCTTTGTTTACAGTTTCACTAATTTTCAGCATATGAAACTATGTCCATAGGTTGCAGGTTCGAGGGCCCTTGGTCTCTCTTTCCCCTCGATCTAGCTCTTTCCCTTTATGACGATTGTCAGTCGCTCAGACCCAGATTTTGACCTCAGGTCCTTTCTTTGTCGGAATATCCCCTGTCAGCCTTTGCAAGACAAGGGTCAGTCGAGGATAGTATACGTGACATGTGAAATGGATTTGGAAGGTGAAATCCTAGACTATGGGCCTAGTCCTATTGTCAGCAGGGCGTTTTGCTCAGGCGTTGTCTAGTTGTTTTATGAAATGTTTTTTTTTCCTTCTACAAATTACTATTTTTTGGTTGTTCAAAATTCATTTTTGAATGAAGGAATGGATTTATCATGCTGAAAAATCCTTGAAATACTCAAACTATACATAAATAATCACTCAAATCTAAGAATCTAACAATTTCTAGTAGGATTTTGGAAAAATGTAACCAGAAAAAATCGTAATTTTGTAGAACGTTTAGCTTACGGATCGAAAGAAGAATTTCAGGAAAGGTCCAGAGTGGATGGATTCAGAGCTCATAGCCTTGCTCTGTGGAATCCAGAGTAAAAATTTTTGCAAGTGAAGACGTGCCAAATCTATGCGATCAAATCTCCTCCTTTAATTTTGGAGTACTTCCTTTAATGTTGGAGTGCCCCCTGATGGAAATATGATTAATTCCCTCTACGACTCTGATTCCCTGTCTACATTCCTGAAGTGAGTGGAAGAGAAGAGCGAGGGTTCAATCCCTAAGAAGAAAGGAGGGGAGGTTGATGATGCAACTAATCCAAAATGAAGGAATAATTGTATCAGAGCAAGGCCATGTAATTTCCAAATGGTGGTGGGGCAAGATTTACAGGTGGAGGAGGTTACTTGATATGCAGATCGAACCGTGGTTAGGAGATTTAGTGGAAAATTAGTTGGTGAAGCTTCAATGAGAAATTGGATGGATAAGGATTGGCATCCATTGTTGGGTTACGTCCATGAGTTCTATGTCTTGATCATAGGATGACTTTGTTTCATCATGAGGTCTTGAGAAAATGTTCTATCAAATTCAACATTGAACATGCGCCAATGAACTTCATGTGGGTCTAGAAAATAACTAGGAATTCCAATTGGTTTCTAGAACAAAGAGGCACTAGAAGCTATCAGAAATTAACTAGGGATTCTTGTCGGTCTCAAACCTAATTGGGAATCCAAGACTGATAGGAGATGGGCCTGGATTCAGGTTGAGGTTAACATTTGTGATGGATTGGTTGGAACTCTGGACCTAATTGGACCGATTTTGGCATCAGAAGATAGATTATTGGAAACTATTGTTTCGTTGCTATGGGTGCCATGAAATTGGGCACATGAAGGCATAGTGTAAAAGGATTTCTTTTGATTATAAGAAAAAATCTAAGTTATGGGTGAAGAAGAACCATATGACATAGAAACTTGTTGTGGAGTTGTCACTAGAAGATCCTTCAGGTGAGGGTCAGGCATTTCTTCCAACCCTTCCCAGCGGAAAGGATGGGACCAATCCAGATTTGGTTGAAGGCAAGGATTCCATAGGTAAAGATGACTCTCCCCCTCCCTCTGTCTCTAAGTTAAATGTTGAAGTGGAGGAGTCCCTTCTCAACTCCTATTCCTTTGTGCCTCTCTCCTCTCCCAAATGTGTTCAGGCCTCATTGTTCCCCCAGTAACTGGTGATTGTAATGACAACTCCCTCCTCCCTTCTCTTCTTCCTCAACCTCTGATAATGTATCGAGAAGATAATTCCCTCGTTGCATTGATCAAACCTATTCCATCAAGCTATCGAATTGCATACCTCCCCTCCTTCTCGCCCCCTCTGTCCTGTGACTCCCTTGGGAATATTTCCTTCGCTTGTAACAAAGGTAAGAGTTATCCTCCAAAAAGAGGTTATTCTCTTCACTCCAAAAGTAAGGCGAAGGCCTATACACCTTCTCAAGGAGGATTGGCACTCGACCCTCCCCAATCTTACCCAGTGGGTCAAAAATAACACCTCTTAAAAGCACAAGAAAAAGAAGTTTTGGAAATTCAGAAGGGTGAAAATTCTCCTTAAATAATTATCCTTTCTTTTAACGTGAGAGGGGTATGGTGGCCCCCCAAAAAAACTAGCCCTCAAAAGGCTTCTTCAAAGCCTTAAGCCAGATGTCATTCTAATTTAGGAAACTAAGTGTTCAGGGGTCAAAGCCAGGAGTATTTGGAAACCTTGGTTGAAGAATTGGTCATTATGTTCCATCGATGCCAAAGGACAGTTAGGAGGACTTATCAGGGCTTATCTATGGATGGAGCCCTGCATGCGAAGCCTTGTCTTCATCCTCTTTTCATTCTGTGCTCTCAGTTAAATTGATGGTTAAAGATGTCGGCTTTCCTTTTACATTTTTAAATATTTACGGTCCCTTTGCTGAAAAAATCCATTTTTAGTAAGATTTGGCTTCTGCAGGTGCTTTCAATGATCCCTTCACTTTTGTTGGGGAAGATTTCAATTTTACCCTATAGCAAAGGGAAGTTTGGGGATATTTTCCTAGATTGAATGAACAAACAAGGTTCTTTATTTCTTTCTTGGAATCCAACCATCTAGTAGGCATTGAACCAGTGAAATTGGTCCCTACTTGGCACAAATTTCGAATCAGAAAATATGTCATATCCAAAATATTTGATAGATTCTTAGCTTCCGAGGAATTTATGACATATGGGCCCATTTTAAACTCCTCGATATGTGATGGGGGGTTTTTGATCATAGGATGATAGTTATCAATATGAAACCAAGATCAGATTCTCCGCCAAGTGTGGTTGGAAGAAGTGGAATTTGTGTCAATGGGGAAAAATACTTGGAATCCCATGGATCCCTTGGGGGATCATTATATGATGCACCAATTCGTGGAGAATTTAGTCGGGGTCAATAAATCCATTAAAAACTAGCTCAAAATATTCAACACTCGTAAATGCATATAGTTAAAGGAAATGGAAGGAAAAATCAAATAAATTTACCTAAATATAGATTCAGGATCCTAAGCAACACTTAAGTAGCATTTCTCAAGGACTTAGAAGCAGTTAGACATTCTCTTCTAGAAAAAGAACAAACATGGAGCCTAATGAGTAGAGCTCTATGGTTGAAGGCTATTGATAATAACACCAAGTTCCTCCATCAATACATGAACTACTGGAGGAGTATTAACACCATTTGGGAAGTTAAAAATGAAGAGGGATCCTTAGTAAGCTCTTTTGAAGACAAGGTTGAAGCTAGGGACCAGTTCTTTCAGTCTCTATTCAAATCTCAAGAAGGGTGACCCATTTATGATATCCTACATGTAGCATCCACATTCCAACCCATCTTCTCATAGGATATGAGAAAATATATTTTAGAATAAGTGACGGAGTCTGAAGTCTTAGCAGTCCTCTCGGCCATGCAACGAGGAAAAATCCCTGTCTCGGATGGGTTTTCTATGGAATTATTCCAAGGTTTTATGAGTCCTAAAGGAGTGGAAAGATATTGAGAGCCTTTAATTCCATGTTCTTATGTATCATTCCAAAGAAGCATGATGGGGTCTCTTTCGGTGATTTCAGACCAATTTCCTATTGTAACATCATTTACAAGTTGATAGCCGAAATATTAGTAAGAAGGATAAATATTATTCTCAACGAAATAATAACAGAAGAACAATTTGGGTTCCTTCAAAATGAGAAAATTCACAATGTTGTGTTGGTTGTGCAAGAGGTAGTCCACTCTATTAAAAAGAGGAAATACAAGGCTGCTATACTAAATCTAGAGCCATAAAAATCCTATGATTAGGTCAACTAGACCTTCCTAAGACTGGTTTTGATTCAAATGGTCATGGCTTTGGAAGTGGTTAATTGGGTAATGGGGTGTATTTAGTCTATTTATTTCACATTTTTAATCAATGGGGCCTCTTCAATGTTTTTTAAGGCCTCGAGATGTCTTAGACAGGGATTCCCCCTTTCCCCTTTCCTATTTATCATAGTAATGGAAGCCTTCAGAAATATGCTAAAAGAAGCCAAGGACTTTGACCTGATAAGGGGATTTAAGGTGCCAGAGAGGGAATCGATCTCTCATATCCTCTTTGGAGATGACATTTTTTGTTGTTCTTATGGGGCCCTTAGTGATATTAGAATTCTAAAAGAAGTTGTGGATATTTTTTTCTTAGCTACTGTAATGACGATCAATTCTAATAAATCTTATCTCATCCTTCTTCAATGCTCATCCTAGGAATCCAATCATATCGGGGATCTAAATCTATCCCCTAGGCACAATTTGACTAAAGGACTCAAATACTTATGTTTCCTTTTGAAACTTGACAATTACAGAATTTCATATTGGGGCTAGCTTGTCAAAAAGATCGAATCAAGAATCACTTTTTGGGTCAATCGTCTTCTCTCTAGAGGAGGAAGGTTGGTATTAATCAAAGTAGTACTGGAAAGTATCCCAATTTATTGATCCTCCATTGTTGAGATACCCAAATAAGTCCTCTCCAGAATTCGTAAGGTGAGATTTCAATATATGTGGTCCGTGCAACAAAAATATGGTGCCATTCTTCTAGCAAAATGGTCAACCATATCTTCCCCCAAGGTCTTAGGCAGGTGGGCATTAAAGAATATATATAATTTCTCTCAAGTCCTAGCGAGTCACAGATTATGGAATCTCATGCATAGTAATTCCTTATGGGAACGTGTTTTGTGTTCCAAATACCTTCCCAACATGTCGATTGAATAATGGTTCAGAATGGCTAGAAAGTCCGCTAAGGATTCTATCGTATGGAAGGAATTAGTTTTGGATTTTTCGTTAGTCGGTGAACGGAGTATATACAAGATTGGTAACGTTAGGTTGGTTTGTCTTAGGGAAGATTCGTGGTTGGGGGCAGATAACGA
This sequence comes from Picea sitchensis, assembly GCA_010110895.2. Taxonomy (NCBI): domain Eukaryota; kingdom Viridiplantae; phylum Streptophyta; class Pinopsida; order Pinales; family Pinaceae; genus Picea; species Picea sitchensis. Next base: position 18,247 of record SNQJ01S0031125.1, read on the forward strand.
ATATTGTTGTTTGGATTCTCTCATCCAATCTCAACATGCACAAAATGTTTTCTCCCTGAATGATATTAAGGCTTTGGAGCCTCAACCTAAAGGTTGATTAGGTTGGAAATATGTGGATTTGTTATCCGTGGAAGGTTAAATTGCAAAGGAATGGAATCATTACATCAAGTTCTTTATTGCTAACTATATTTCTTTAGATGAAGAAGTTCTTGATTCTCTATGTTGGTCCAAAAACCCATCTACAATCGATTTTACATCCAAGTTGGGATACAAAGCCTGCAAGGAATCTATGCATGTGGGCCCCAAGAAATGGTGGTGGGGAATTTTATGGAAGCTTAATGCCCTGTTAATATGAAAAATCACTCTCCGGTTGGATTTAAATAATAAATTGTTGACTTGGGAAAACATATTGAAATGGGGATGGAATGGCCCCAATCGATGTTCTTTGTGTAAAAATAATGTTGATTATGTCTCACACATTTTCGTTAATTGTCCCTATGTAGTCCAGGTAATGAAGATTATTGAGGAAACTTTGAAGCCAAAGGCAGTCTAGAATACATTCAATTTAGAAGATTTCTTTCTAGAATGGGTTTCCAATAAATCTATTAGTCATTTCAAGGGATTGTCGAGCATGGTGGTCACAAACTTATGGTGGGCCCGCAATTCTATCCTCTTCAGGGACATCAAAATCCCTCTTGATATTACAGTAGGTATCATCTTGAACATGGAAAAGGAGTTCAAATAAGAAGTGAAGGATAAGAATCCCAAGAATCCAGTGATGCCAGAATTAGATTTTGAGGTTCCCTGGGGTTATTTTGATGGAGCATGCCAAGGGAATTCTCTATTCTATAATGTAGGGGTAGTCCTCTTTTTTAAAAAGACTCATTATCCTCATATCAGGTGCACTCTAGGTAATTTCACCAATAATTAGGCTGAGTTTGAATCCCTTTAGACTTTGTTGGAAGCTGTAAAAAAAAGAATGTTAAGAAGTTGTAGGTTATGGGTGATTCCAAGCTGGTCATAGACTGAGCCCAATAGAAAAATAATTCTCAAGACATCAGATTGGCCCCTTTGATGAGGGACATTAAATTGGCATATAAATCCTTTGAATGACTATCCTTTAACCACATTCTCTGTGAACTCAATGTTAAAGATGATGAGAAATACTCCTTGTTTGAAATGATTCCCTATTGGTCTAATTCAAATATCCTTTCCCTACTTGCAGACTCAATCCCCCTTTATTCCTCAAAAATTATTAAAAAAAAACATTTTTTGAGATAATCACACCTTAACAGTTATGCATCCCGCGTACATACACAAGTTTCTCTTCATCAACATGCATACACATTTATTTGGCTCAAAAAAAATATAAATTTGCTAAATTATTGTCGAGCTTTATTGTTTCCTCCGCTTCATAACCCCCTATTGTTTGTGGATAACTACTCTAACCACTTATTTGGAGTACAAAAAGGAGCCAAGGGGTAGAGGAGAGGAATCAATCATGAGAGCATCATTATGTTGATCATTTATTGCTAGAGTTTGCAAGCCCTTTATCCCATGTCTATGAATTATCCTCTTTAGATCTGGAAACCCCCATTTCCAACAATTTGTGTTCCCTTTATCTTGTCAAAAAGAGAACACTTCTCTTTCTTGGACCTATTTGAGTGAATAAGTTGGAGGTTGAGTTGAACTTGATTGACCCAGGTAGAGGAACCTGGATGTTGGTTCCAGAGTAGCACCGCAACTGTTACAAGTTGTAACATTCCTTAAATTTGTTGTTAAATCAATAAAGAGCTCTCTTTCCCATCCAACTTTGTGTTTTAGTTTATGATTGTTACAATCGAGCATTTAATTATCCATAAGACTAATGGAATTGATTTCGCTTAGCATATTTGAAAGTTAGTTATTTTGTAAATACCTATCTTTCAATTGTCTTCCTCCTTGTGGGTACGTGGTTGGAGAAAGTGTTGGAGCAGAACATCCAAAGACCTAACCCTAGGAGATGAAACGCCAAGACTATGGGCCCCATTTGGGTAAATTAGTACATCAACTTCCCAAGTATGTAACTTTGGCATATGATCTATGTTTGACATGCTCAATTCCTCGTTAGAAATATCTATCCGAGGACTACAAATTTTTGGTGAGCAACATGAACTGCATTCCATGTTGCACCTCGTTTTCTCAAAAAGCGTCGTTTAGGGCCTCAAAACGACTCCGAAAGTTCAGGACCCGAAAAACTTCTAAAAATAGTAAACTGTGCAGAAACTGAAAAACTCAAAGAAGCAATGGTGGGGGGTCCAAGTGGAATAGGTGGGTGGCCAGCAATATTCACCTGAATCATTCCTCCCCCCTTAGGAAGCAATGGTCCCAATTGCGTTGAGTTCCTCCATGACATGAGGAAACTTTTGTTGAACTTGGTCCCTGGTGAGACACTTGCCTTGGTGAAGGAGTTGGCCTGCTTTGACAACTCGATATAGCGGTATTGTTTGTTGTCGGGTGCGCTTGATCCGTGTATCCATGATCTGATCAGTTGTGTCTTATTCCATGCAGTCTGGATTTAACTCTATTGGTGTGAGTTGTTTTGCCATGTCGGATGTGTCTAGTAGAGGTGGAAAGTAGTGCTGAAGGCGGTCCACATTGAACACTGGATGMAAACAAAGGAATGGTGGAATGTTGAGCTCAAAGGMATTGTCCCCTACAGCCTTGGCGATGGTGTACGRCCCATATCAGAGCGGTCGAAGCTTGCAGTGGGGTCCAGTGAGGCGCTCCTTTTGCAAATGTAGCCACACTTTATCGCCCACCTAGAATTTGTGTAGCACCCGATGTTGATCATGTCATTGCTTGTACTTAGCATTGGCTCTGTCCAAGATGACATGAACCTATTGGTGGATGTGTTGAATGCGCTCAATGAATTTGTTTGCCTTGTCAGCCTCAAACTGGACATGWGCTTAATCTTCTTAAGTAGCCACAAATSGCATGGCTACATCAATGGGACATAGTGGCTGGAATCCKAAGCCCACCTGAGGGGTTGTGKCTAGTTGAGCTATGGAGAGCCCGGTTATAGCTATGTTGTACATAGGGGAGGCTCTCATCCCATGTGTGTGGATGCTTTGAGTTGTACATGCGTAGAATGTGTAYGATCATCTGGTTCACGACCTCTGTCTGGMCATTAGTTTGAGGATGGAAAGTTGTGGACTTGGTGAGATTGGTTTCCAGCATCGACCAAAGGCTGGACCAAAATGTACTCAGGAACCTCCTATCCCAATCTGAGATGTGTTGGTTGTGGATCCTGATTATCTTCATGATTCAGAGGTCTTTTGTTTTCAGCCGTGTTTATACCCCGTGAAGTATTTACACCCCAGAAGTATGTACACCCTTCCATGCGGGGGAGTGCAGAGGGGGGTTAACCCCTCTGTGGAGTTTGGGTGGGCTATACCTTCGGCTAGGGGGTCCGAGGGAAAGTGGGGCCCCGATGAGGGTTTAGGGGCGAAGCCCCTGAAGGAAAAATTGCCTTGTAAATCTAGACCATTCATTATAAGGTTGTATATCTAATGGTAGAAATTATGTTATGGTTTTTTTCCCTATAAGGTAACCCTCTATTCTGAGGGAAATGTATTGCAGCTATGCATTATAGCGAATATTGTATTCTGAGATAGGAGACGGTGAGAAAAAGAAGAGGAAGTTACAACGGGTTTGTTGTAGGTTGTATCCCTTCATTTGCTTGATAAAAATAAAGGAAGGACCTGTAAGCTTCTCTGGTGGATGTAGCCCACACTGGGTGAACCACATAAATCTGTATCTCTATTGTATTGTGTATCTTCTGTGATTTGTTTCTGCATTTGTTTTATTTTATTGCTCCATGGTCCTATTTTTCTAACAAGATGATAGTATGTGGGATCCCAAAGTGTACCCACACTCATTCAAAGAAGAGTTTAGCAGTGGCTTCTACTGTGATATTCTTCTTGCAGGACATCATAATATACATCTTCGAGAATCTTTCGACAACCACAAAAACACGGTCATTGCCATGCTTAGTAGAAGGAAGGCTCGACATGTAATCCATAGAGATGGATTCCCAAGGTCAGCTGGGGGTAGGAAGAGGAATATAGAGGCCTTGTTTCTTGATTGTCGGTTTGGAAATGGCTTAAGAAGTGCAGGACTTTATGTAATTTCCGACATCTTGTTGAAGGTTCGGCCAATAGAAATACTTTTCCAGTACCGCCACGGTTTTCTCGACCTCGAAATGCCCAATAACCCGACTGTAGTGCACCTCCCAAATCATCTTGGCATGCTCACTTGAAGGAACACAAAGGTGTCCTAGGTGACATAGTAGGGCATCCTGGAGGTGAAAATTGGGAACTTGCTTACCCTCCAAGAGCATATTGTATGTGTGGCCGAATTCTGGCTCACTTGTGTAGAGAAGAGGCCAATAGGAAGTCTCATGCCCACAAGAGTTGAGCACAGTGTTTAGTGCCATGATGGGTGGTCGACTGAGGCAGTCTGCAACATTATTGGTGCTACCTTTCTTGTACTTAATTTTCAAATGAAACTGTTGCAGGTATGTGGACCACTTCTGATGGCGATCATTCTACAACTTCCCTTGTGTCTATATGAACTGTAGGGGTCATTGGTCTGTGTGGATGACTGTTTCCTTTCCCAAAATGTAATGCTTCCATTGTCTGCAAGCCTTCACAATGGAATACATCTCTTTTTCATAAGTGGGATACTTCCGGACAGTGTCGGAAAGTGTCTCACTGTGATATGCCACTGGATGCCCATGTTGAGTAAGGACTGCCCCAATAGCATAGTCAGAGGCAACTTTATCAATCTCAAATGGTTGTTGCAAGTCTGGTAATGTGAGAAATGGTGCAGACCAAAGGCGATGCATCAACTCCCCGAACGCCTTCTGTTGAGATTTAGACCAAAATAATTTTTCTTTCGCTCCTCCCTTGGTGACTTGAATCAAGGGTCGAGTGATATGAGATAACCCTAACATGAACCTGTGGTAGAAATTGGCAAGACCCAAAAAGTTTTGGAGCTCTGTTAGGGTGGTTGGGGTTGGCCAATCCCA
>SNQJ01S0031125.1:23367-39652 GCA_010110895.2 Picea sitchensis
CACAATGGAATACATCTCTTTTTCATAAGTGGGATACTTCCGGACAGTGTCGGAAAGTGTCTCACTGTGATATGCCACTGGATGCCCATGTTGAGTAAGGACTGCCCCAATAGCATAGTCAGAGGCATCTTTATCAATCTCAAATGGTTGTTGCAAGTCTGGTAATGTGAGAAATGGTGCAGACCAAAGGCGATGCGTCAACTCCCCGAACGCCTTCTGTTGAGATTTAGACCAAAAGAATTTTTCTTTCGCTCCTCCCTTGGTGACTTGAATCAAGGGTCGAGTGATATGAGATAACCCTAACATGAACCTGTGGTAGAAATTGGCAAGACCCAAAAAGTTTTGGAGCTCTGTTAGGGTGGTTGGGGTTGGCCAATCCCAAATGACTTGGATCTTTGTTGGATCCACATGCACCCCCTGCTCATCAATAATGTATCCGAGATACTGAACCTGGGTCATGCCAAAAGTGAATTTCTCCAAATTGGCACACAACTTGTGTTGTCGCAGTGTTTGGAGGACTTGTCGGATGTGGTGGAGGTGCTCTTCCCAAGTCTGGATGAAGATCAGAATCTCATCTAGGTACACCACTACAAATGAGGTTTTGAATGGCTGCAATATGACGTCCATTAGCCTCATGAAGGTTGCAAGGGCATTCGTCAACCCGAAAGTCATGACCAACCATTTGAAAAGGCCCTCCTTGGATTTGAAGGCAGTCATCCACACATCATAGGGTTCGATTGGTACTTGGTGATACCCAGACTTCAAGTCGATCTTGCTGAAATATTTCACCCCCTTGAGTTGGTCCAGAAGGTCATCAATCTGTGGGATTGGGTACCTATTCTAGACAGTGATCTTGTTTATTTCCCGATAGTCAATGCAGAGTCTCCAAGTCCCATCCTTCTTTTGCACCAACACGATCGGGCTCCAACAAGGCGATGAACTCGGTCGGATGTGACCTTTCTGCAACAACTCCTGAATCTGCCTCCTGATTTCGTCATTCTCTAGAACAGAGCGTCGATAGATTGGTCCATTGGGAAGTGGTGGACCTAGTGATCCAGCTATATATCGGTGGCCACCCATCTTTTCCAACTGGCTCAAAACAGTTTTTTGACAATTTTGGCAATTTACTATTTTTAGCAGTTTTAACTTTCGGGGCCATTTTGAGGGCCTAAATGAAGGTTTTTTAGTATCGAGCTCCTTAACGATTGTCAAAGTCCAAATTGATCCCCCAAAATGAATATCCTCAATGATACCTTTCCAACGGGCTATCACACACCTAAAACAGAGATCGTATGCAAAAGTTATGACCCCGGGAAGTTGATGTACTAACTTACCCAAACAGGGCCCACATGACTTTTGGCGCTTCATCTCCTAGGGTTAGGTTTTTGGATGTCTATGGTTTTTGGAATTCCTTCTTATTGTAAAAATTCCTTCAAAGCCTCATTGTAACCTTCTTCTTGCGAAGGCGCGCTGCCGTCACATCTCTTCTCAAAGATAACCTGCAACCATTCCAACAAGCTTGTTTTCGCTGCATTTTATAGTTTCAACTTATTTTGTTATTGAATAGAAAACCAGTTTTACTGTATCTCTTTTATTTTCTATTAAGCACCTATTAATAATCTGTATTCATTTCTTTATGATCATAAAATCTAAATCACCTAAGGTCAGATCGATGGGGTGCTTGACCTGGTAGTGTAGAGGCACCCCTGCGGGGGAGCTGAAGATGTCCTCGTACTCCTCCATGACCTTATCCATCTGTTGTTGTCGTGGAGAGGGGCCCTGTCTGGAGGTCATGGCCATAGTATTCTTCTTTCCCTGAGGGCGGATCATCAGGAAAACAAATTTCTTGATTTTGGAAATGAGCTTACTGCATTGTTTTGCAGTAACCAAAGAGATGGTGGTAGGCAGTGCTATCTCCGATATCCTGTACATCTTATTGCCCAAAGTGATAATAACAACACAAGGCCTGGACTCATACACAACATGTCACTTCCACAAGTATGTTTGGACTAATAATACATCAGAAACATCAAGAGGAGAAATGTCACATAATACCTCATCTGTGAAGGACTTGATGTCGTAGGGAAGGCAACATTGTTGGCTGACGCGGAGGTCCCGTCCTTGGTGCAACCACCCGATGGTGTATGGTTGTGGGTGTGTTGTGGTTAGTAAGCCCAGTCACTTCACGACCTCTACTGAGATGAGGTTCTTCTAGCTCCTGTTTTCGACAATGAACTGCAACAGGGAACCCTTTACCCACATCTTGGAATGGAAGAGACGCTCTGCCTCTTCTGGGTCTTCTGGTTCCTCCTTCTGGATCTTCGTGGTGGAAACGGTGGCATTGGGCTCTGCATCGATAATCTATTTGCCTCTATCATTCCCCTTTTCAGGTTCTGGTTCAAATTCGGAGCATGCATCTGATTTAGAAGCCTTCAACTCGGCTACCAGTGACTGCTTGGCCCAACACTCACTTGTGTTGTGGGTGGATCTCTTATGGAACTCACACCACTTCCACGTGTCCTTTTTTGGCTTTGTGGTGTTGTTCTTTGCTTGCGACTTTAGTGGGTTGTCTTGGTTAGCCTCGCCTTAGCTTGGTCCTTTGTTCTGTATTTTTGGGGTACCTCTCCCTTGATTCTGATTTGCAGACCCAAAGTCTCGCTTCTTCTATTTGAACTTCTGCTCAATCTTGGCAACATATCGGTATGCCACACCAAGTGAGGATATGTCGAGGAACTCCATTTCCTCCTGGATGTATTTTCACAAACAACTATGGTACTTTAACACCCAATGTTTCTCTGAATATTTGATACCCAGCTTTGTGCGTAGGGTATGAAACAGATTCATCATCTCGTGCACATCTTCGTCCCTTTGTTGTCGTAGTGTAGTCCATTGTATGTATTTGTCCTCACAGATCCCCACAGGATAATATTGTTCCTTGATGGCATCTTGGAAATAATTCCAAGTGGGTGCAACTGAGAATAGAGAGGGTTCCCCCTCACCCTATTTCTCCCAGCAGGTTTCCCACCAGTCCTTGACATGGGGGGCGACTTTGAGGAGTGCAAAAATAATCCTTTCTTGGTCGAAAAAGTCATGAACCGAGAAATATTCTTCTAACAAATTCAACCATCTATCTATGACATCTGCATCTATTTGTCCCTCAAATATGGGAATGTCAAAGTTTACTTGTACCTTAAAAGGAGTGGCGCCTCCAGAGTGGTTGTTGGATGTAGATGCGCCGCCAGTGGGAATCCATTGAAGGATCTGGGAAAATTTGTCCATCATCACGTTCCTCTTTTTCTTGAGGGCCTCCTCGAGCAACATTTTGATAGGATCTCTTCCTCCCTCATATTTCTTTTCTTCCCCCATGGGCCGTCGTCGGGGTTTGTGAGGCTAATCTTGCAAAGGTTCAACTAGATCGAGCCCTAACTCCTTATACCCCGACCTCGTTGGGGACATGCAAAGAAGGATCGAGAACGAGCAGACCGCTTTGATACTATTGATCTGGATTTATGTAGGAACATAATGAAATACATAAATACACATAAACACAGAGATGCAGCAGAAATAAGACTTCATTTCATTAACAACAAATGACTGAAATATGCTTACAGACATAATGGAAATAAACTAGCTAGGGCACTGGTAGCTTATCTGTGAGAAGAGATGTGGCGGCTACTGGCCTCTGAACTATGTTAAAATGAGGCTCGAAGGCCTATTATTATTGAGAAACAATGGAAAACCCTAAACATCCAAAGACCTAACCCTAGGAGATGAAACGCCAAGACTATGGGCCCTGTTTGGGTAAATTGGTACATCAACTTCCCAGGGACGTAACTTTGGCATACGATCTTCGTTTGACGTGCTCAATACCTCGTTAGAAATATCTATCCGAAGACTACAACTTTTGGGTGAGAAACATTGAACTACGTTCCATGTTGCTCCATGTTTTCTAAAAAAATGTCGTTTAGGGTCTCAAAACGACTTTGGAAGTTTAAGACCCAAAAAACTTCTAAAAATAGTAAACTGTGCAGAAACTGAAAAACTGAAAGAAGCAATGGTGGGGGTCCAAGTGGAATAGGTGGGTGGCCACCAATATCCACCTGGATCAACATTGGAGCAATGTTTCAAGCGATGGATCTTCATAAAATGATTGGATCCAGGTTCGTCTCCTTCCCTCTTATCAAAAGTTAATTAGTTACAATATACTTGACTATCTTTTTGGGATTGAGTTAGTTATTTTCGTCATTCACTATGTTGTGGTTGTAACCCAAAACCATAGGAGTATATTCTCCATCAACATAATTCCCTACTATGATCGCCAACTTTGTTGACGAAAAATTTATTCCTGTGGTTTTGGGTTACAACCACAACAGAGTGAATGACCAAAAGACCTAACTCAATCCCAAAAATATAATTAAGTAAATTGTAACTAACTAATTAACTTTTGATAAGAAGGAAGGAGACAAACCTGGATCCAATCGTTTGATGTAGATCCCTTGCTTGAAGCTTCTCTCCAACATTCTGCTCCAACACTTTCTCCAACCACCTGCACACAAGGATGAAGACAACTAAAAGACAGGTAGTTAGAAAATAACTATGTTTCAAATATGTTAATTGAAATCAAGTCCATCAGTGCTCTAGACAATTAAATTCCCAAATGTAACAATCATTAACTAAAATACAAAGCTAGACGGGAAAGAGAGCTCTTTAGGATTTAAAAACAAAGTTAAGTAATGATACAACTTGTAACCACTATGGTGTTTCTCTAGAACTGGCATCCAGATTCCACCACCTGGGCCAATGAATATAATCTCAGCCTACAACTTATTCACTCAAACAAGTCCAAGAAAGAGAAGTGGTCTCTTTCTGACAAGAAAAATGGAGCAAAGACCACTGGAAACACGAGTTTCCAAATATGAAGGGGATAATTCACCGACATGGGATAAGGAGCTTGCAGACTCTAGCAATAAATGGCCAACATAATGATGCTCTCACGATTGACTCCTCTCCATTACCCCTAGGCTGGACCTTTTTATACTTCAAATAAGTGGTTAGAGTAGTTATCCATGGGCAATAACAGGTTATGAACCGAAGGAAACCGTAAACCCTGCCCGAAATTTAACAAATTTATATTTTTTGAGACAAACAAATGTGTATACGTGTTGATGAAGAGAAACTTGCATATGTACATAGGCTGCATAACTATTAGGGTGGTTTTATCTCAAAAATGGTTTTTTTTAATAATTTATGAGGAGGAATAAAGGGGGATTAAGTCTACAAGTAAGGAAACAATATGTGAATCAAGTCGACAGGGAATCAATGCATATGAGGTTGCAACTAATGCTATAATAGATTCTCCAAACCTCTTAGTGATAATAAACACTCTACCTCCACAATGGTATCCCTGCCACTCCACCATATTAAAATCCCCAACAATCCACTCAATTTCCAAGAGAGAGGAGGCCATCCAGTCTCAAAGGTAACCTTTTTCAGAACTGAGGTTTGGGGCATACACTACACAAAACTAATCATGTCTGGTTTTGAATTAAAAGAGTGACCCAGACACACCTATCCTCTAGGTTTAATCCAAAAGCAACCACAAAGCTCTACAAATATCAAGCAAGGCATACCACCACCCTTCCACTCCCTTGATAATGATTTGAAGCCCAAAAGGGATCATTACAATAGTAATTCATCTGGTTTTGAAGTTCAAATCCCACATACTTGACCTCCTCAAGGAAGACCACATCCAACCAAAAACACTGCAAAACACCTCTAACAAACTACTTTTGATTGGACATCATTATCCCTTGCACATTCCATGATAGTAGAGAGAGATTTGTTCTAATGGGAGATGAAATCCTCAGATAATGTACCTATTGGTCATCTCAAAACATTTAGGGAGATGACGATTTGATGAGGAAAACATCACATCCTTATAGGAGTGTGTTCATTGTTGAGGACTTGTATCACTGGTTGGCTTGTCCATGTGAGCTGGTGAAGAAATCCCCTTCCACTTGTGAGACCTGACTTACCAACCATGCTCAATCTCCATACTACTGGACCCTTGACAAACTACAACCTCCTTACTCTCAAGAATTGAGTTCTGAGATAAGTGAGGCTACCCCACATCTAAGGATGAACTAGAATTAGGAGGAAAAACCAMTTGACCACCACATTGTTGGGTAGCACTATACCCAATAATAAAAGAACCACCTATACCTATACCTATACCTAAACCACCAACTCCACCATCATAGCCACTAGGAACAATGCCACCTACTCCCAAAACTACACCACCACCTGAGGAACCACCTCCCCCAACCCCTACAATCCCAGAAGAGCCACGAACACCAACACCTTTCTTTGAGGCCACAAAAGAGACCCCCAACCCATGTCCCAAGAAGAAGGGGTCATRCCAGCACCATTAACTTGCATACTCCTTTGGCTTGGGTCTTGTAAGAGGGTAGTCGCAAATCAAGTGGTCATGTCCCTGGTGGGAAAAGCAAGCATTTTGTGGGTTGAGATACCAAAATTTCTAATGCATGACTCTATAAATAGTGCAAACTAAAATGAAAGGGAAATATTCTGCTTCAATTCCACCTCCACACATACAAGTAGATTCGCTCGAAAGGAATTACACTAGCCATCAAGGATGATAACTTTACTAAATCGGTGGGAAAACAGATCAACAAAAAAACACATATCTGGAAAAAGGGATAGGAACTCTAACCTAAGTGGATAATTATCCTTCCCATGATCCTCTAGGTTAAATTCCACCCTCCAAAAATACACATAAGCAAGAAAATCAACAATGTTTTGAGTACCATACTCTAACACCTAGCAAGCTACAACATCTGAGTTAAACAAAAGACAAACATATTTCAAACCCAAACCCCAATAGGAGTTCAAGGATATACCCTTGGTCTCTCAATTCAATAAGCACCATTGATTGAAATGATCTTCATTCAAGATGCAACATAAAAGAATAAAATGACTCAATGAGTCTCCAATTTCATGCACCCCTTAATATACTCCTTATTGTCCATAAGAAAAAAATTTAAGTCGTTAAGATCTGGAGGGGGTGGGGCATCATTCTGCATTGACAAATGAGAGGGGATATTGGACTCCTTAGGCATGGTTTCTACATGCAACTAAAATGGAATCTCACTTAAGACCAACTTTCCTCCTCCCACCACTAATTCCTCACTTGCAACCACAGAAGTTCTCTCTCCATTTGACATTACAAGCCCTAAACCCACAACTTGTATAGTAGCACCCTCCAGATATATAGGCTCATCCATTAGCATAGTTTTATCCATAGTTTAATAATCTACACTAAATTTGATCACAAGCTCGCCCCCCATGGCACTCACATTGACTTCTACAGAGGGAGCAAAAGAACCCTTCTCTATACCTAAGAACTTGGCATTCAAGGAGTGCACCACTGCAGAGACACCACCCTCTCTCTCAAAAAGATTCAAAAAGATGTGGTTAGGAGGAAAACATTCCATCAAATCACTTCTATTTGGTACACATTTTCAAACCCAAATACCAAAGAACACCCACAATCACCATAGGTACACCCTACAAACTCCACATCTCCATTTACATATGCAAACCCTTTCTTATTACCAAATCAATCCACAAAAATATCCATCCCTGGTGACTAGTATGATGGTTGTACATTTGAATCCCAAGCACTTCCTATGACCCCTGTACAGAACACATCCATATTTATGCAAATTGCATCCATACTGTGCTACTATAGGTATCCTCCAGCTCTTTGTTGCTTTCATCCTCTATCACTATCATCTTTCATCACACTCCCATTCACTATTATTTCATTCCTAGACCCTACAAACTTGGATGCCATACCATTGAAAAATATCCTTACCAAACTATCACAATTGTATTGTGATTTGGCACTGTCATACAACCCAGTGGCTTGCAACATCCCCTGCACAGTTCATACCTTCCTTCATACCCCTCAAACCTTTCCATCATTTTTCACCTCCATTGCTTCCCTCAAATTTGTTTAAATAAGACTTACTATTTTAATCTATAGCCATCAATAGGACAATAATTAGTTACTCATCATCATAAAGGGTGTTTAATCACACTGATAAGCTACTCTAAAACCTTCTTTGAAAAAAAAAACTATGTTTTTAAAATATATCTATGTTATAGTAAAGTTTATGGATATGGTTTGTATTGTAGTTCAAATATGTCGCAATGTTTTGAGTAAACACTATACCCATCATCAAGGGATCCAAATGAAGCTTGTGAGAGATACATAAGACCGAGTCTATGGAATGATAAATAGATTCAAAAGGAATTAATCATTAAAAAGCAATAACAAATTATGAATGAGGATTGAATCAAATAATAATTAAATAGGGAAGATGTCCAGATAAAGTAACAAATTATTATAATTTATTATGTTGAAAAAAAAATGGTCAAGATGTAATAAATTATAATTAAAGGCGACAGGTGCGGGTGGGTTCTTTTTTTCCCAAGGAGGTCATATCAAGCTACTATTTTCTTGGAGTATAGGTTATGCTACCAATAACCAGACAGAGGCATATGCACTTCTACAAGTATTGAAATTGGCTCATCAACAAGGCTTAGACTCTCTCTTAATCCTTGGGGTTTTGAAAGTTGTCATTAACCATGTGAGAAAGGCGACTTTACCCATGGATATGAAATTGAAAGTTATATTTTGGAATATTCAACACAAGCTGGAGGCTTTTCATAGTCTAGATCCTATTCATATCCTCCATCAGAACAATGCAATTGTTGATGGTCAAGACAATATGGCTATAGAGACTCCATATAAATGATCAAGGTTAATGGAAAATCTTCCTTCCAACATATCCCATGAACACATTCATGGTTTCCATCCGATTTCTAGGTGGGGGTTCCATCGAGCCTAGTGATGGACCCATTCTCATTGCAAGAATTTTGTTTTTTCCACATTACTACCACTCCTCCATCACTTCTTCTGGCATGGACACATGGCGRTATATTTAAGCCACTTTAGGGATTCTTCATCCCACACACGGGCATTCCTTGTTATAACATTCCCAGTCCTTGTCCATACTTGAATTCTCATTCCTCCCTCCCTCTCCCCTTCTTCACACAAACCCTGTCATCTCCCTTGGTCCCTTTCTTTCCTAGCCTTATGGTTCTTGTCCTTTCGCTCATGGAGTTTGCGTCACTCCAGTTCTCTTGGGCATCATCCATGCAGGATCATGATTGTACCTCCTCTCCAAATCAATTGATCGCTTTGTGTGAGTGTATCTCTTGTTTAATGGATATGACGGGTAAAGCATTTCTTCCTTTGCGGATGTTGTTCCTCAAGTGATGGATTGAGAAATTAAGAGGACCACAATCAAAATTTACACAATAGTATTTGGTTCTTATGAGAAATTCGCAATTGGTCCAACGCTTGTTTGTTGTTACATAAAAATTCAATGGTTCAGTTGCAGTAGCAAGGCTCCACAACATGGATAAGAGGAGTGAAGGAAATGCACATTGGAGAAGGGAGCCTCCGAAGGAAAAACATTCAAACCTAGTGAACTCAATCCAAGCTCTACAAACTCAAGTTAATAGTTTGTCAGCCCAAGTTCTTATTGCCTTGAAGATTTTGATGGAACATCATCAGGGTCTTATTGCCTTGAATATTTTGATGGAACATCATCAAGGTCAACAACAACTTCAAGATGAGTGTGCGGCTATCCAGTTTGAAGTGGAAGAGATGCACTCCAAGCCTAGTTCCCCGTCTCCAGCTTGCACAGTCACAAAAAAATTGAATGCGACCTCATCCCCTGGCCTCCTCTAGAAAATTTCAGACTTGAATTCGACACTAGATCATGAAGAAGTGGCGTTTGACAAGAAATATCATCCATGTTAATAATTTCTAGATGTTATGTTTTTGTATTTTGATATTAGGGGTATTCTACATAATTTACCAAGGGAGGCATTTCAGAATCTTGTATAAGCCTAATATAGTTTGTTTTTCTCTAAATAGTTTAGTTAGTTACCATATTTTTTTTGCTAATTTTGTAAAGGCTGATTTTTGGGATGTAAGTTCTCCTTCTGCAAGTTCTCTTCCAGTACTTTTAAATAAAATTTTCTTCAGCTTTCTTTAAAAAAAATTATAATTAAATATTTATAGTCAAGTTTAGAAATAAGACTTAAATAGGATATATCATATATATAAACAAGATAATAGTTACTAATAACTATCCTAACTACTATCTGAAAACTAAATTATATTTGATTTTTCCACCTCAAAAAAATTTTAAAAATATAAATAACATCATATCTATATGAAAAATCTCTTTGTTTGCAGTTTCGCTAATTTTCAGAATATGAAACTATGTCCATAGGCTACAGGTGTAAGGGCCCTTGGTCTCTCTTTCCCCTCGTTCTAGCTCTTTCCCTTTATGATGATTGTCGGTAGCTCGAACCCAGATTTTGACCTCAGGTCCTTTCTTTGTCAGAATATCCCCCGTCAGCCTTTGCAGGACAAGGGTCAGTCGAGGAAAGTATGCATGACATGTGAAATGGATCTGGAAGGTGAATTCCTAGACTATGGGCCTAGTCCTATTGTCAGTAGGGCGTCCTATTGTCAGCAACGCGTTTTGCTCGGGCGTTGTCTAGTTGTTTTATGAAATGTTTTTTTTTCCTTATACAAATTACTATTTTTTGGTTGTTCGAAATTCATTTTTGAATGAAGGAATGGATTTATCATGCTGAAAAATCCTTGAAATACTCAGACTATACATAAATAATCACTCAAATCTAAGAATCTAACAATTTCTAGTAGGATTTCGGAAAAATGTAACCAGAAAAAATCGTCATTTTGTAGAACATTTAGCTTACGGATCAAAAGAAGAATTTCAAGAAAGGTCCAGAGTGGATGGATTCAGAGCTCATAGCCTTTTCTCTGTGGAATGCAGAGTAAATTTTTTTGCGAGTGAAGACGTGCCAAATCTACGCGATCAAATCTCCTCCTTTAATTTTGGAGTACTTCCTTTAATGTTGGAGTACCCCCTGATGGAAATATGATTAATTCCCTCTACGGATCCAATTCCCTGTCTACATTCCCGAAGTGAGTGGAAGAGAAGAGCGAGGGTTCAATCCCTAAGAAGAAAGGAGAGGAGGTCGATGCTGCAACTCATCCAAAATGAAGGAATAATTGTATCAGAGCAAGGCCAGGAAATTTCCAAATGGTGGTGGGGCAAGATTTATAGGTGGAGGAGGTTACTTGATATGCAGATCGAACCGTGGTGTGGGAAATATTCCAATGAACTTCATGTGGTTCTGGGAAATTTTACTAGGGCTTCCAATTGGTTTCTAGAACAAAGAGGCACTGGAAGCTATCAGAAATTAACTAGGGATGATTTTCGGTCTCAATCCTAATTGGGAATCCAAGACCGATAGGAGATGGGCYTGGATTCAGGTTGAGGTTAACATCTGTGATGGATTGGTTGGAACTCTGGACCTAATTGGACTGATTTTGGCATCAGAAGATAGATTATTAGAAACTATTGTTTCGTTGCTATGGGTGCCATGAAATTGGGCACATGAAGGCATAGTGTAAAAGGATTTCTCAAGATTAAAAGAAAAAATCTAAGTTATGGGTGAAGAAGAACCAGATGACATAGAAACTTGTTGTGGAGTTGTCACTAGAAGATCCTTCAGGCGAGGGTCAGGCATTTATTCCAACCCTTCCCAACGGAAAGGATGGGACCAATCTAGATTTGGTTAAAGGCAAGGATTCCTTAGGTAAAGATGACTCTCCCCCTCCCTTTGTCTCTAAGTTAAATGTTGAAGTGGAGGAGTCCCTTCTCCACTCCTAGTCCTTTGTGCCTGTCTCATCTCCCAAATGTGTTCAGGCCTCGTTGTGCCCCCAGTAACTGGTGATTGTAATGACAACTCCCTCCTCCCTTCTCTTCTTCCTCAACCTCTAATAATGTATCAAGAAGATAATTCCCTCGTTGCATTGATCGAACCTATTCCATCAAGCTATCAAATTGCATACCTCCCCTCCCTCTCGCCCCCTCTATCATGTGACTCCCCTGGTAAGATTTCCTACGCTTGTAAGAAAGTTAAGAGTTATCCTCCCAAAAGAGGTTATTCTCTTTGCTCCAAAAGTAAGGCGAAGGCCTATAAGCCTTCTCAGGGAGGACTGGCACTCAACCCTCCCCAATCTTACCCAATGGGTCAAAAATAACACCTTTTAAAAGCACAAGAAAAAGAAGTTATGGAAATTTAGAAGGGTGAAAATTCTCCTTAGATGATTTTCCTTTCTTTTAACGTGAGAGGGGTATGGCGGCCCCCACAAAAAACTAGCCCTGAAAAGGATTCTTCAAAGCCTCAAACCAGATGTCATTCTAATTTATGAAACTAAGTGTTCAGGGGTCAAATCCATGAGTATTTGGGAACCTTGGTTGAAGAATTGGTCATTATGTTCCATCGATGCCAAAGGACAGTCAGAAGGACTTATCAGGGATTATCTCTGGATGGAGCCCTGCATGCAAAGCCTTGTCTTCATCCTCTTTTCAATCTGTGCTCTCAGTTAAATTGATGGTTAAAGATGTTGGATTTCCTTTTACATTTTTAAATATTTACGGTCCCTTTTCAGTAAGATTTGGCTTCTGCAGGTGCTTTCAATGATCCCTTCACTTTTGTTGGGGAAGATTTCAATTTTACCCTATCACAAAGAGAAGTTTGGGGATATTTTCCTAGATTGGATGCATAAACGAGGTTCTTTATTTCTTTCTTGGAATCCAACCATCTAGTAGGCATTGAACCAGTGAAATTGGTCCCTACTTGGCGCAACTTTCGAATCGGAAAATATGTCATATCCAAAATATTCGATAGATTCCTAGCTTCTGAGGACTTTATGACATATGGGCCCATTTTAAACTCCTCGATATGTGATGGGGGGTTTCTTATCATAGGATGATAGTTCTCAATATGAAACCAGGATCAGATTCTCCGCCAAGTGTGGTTGGAAGAAGTGGAATTTGTGTCAATGGTGAAAAATACTTGGAATCCCATGGATCCCTTTGGGGATCATTATATGATGCACCAATTCATGGAGAATTTAGCCAGGGTCAATAAATCCATTAAAAACTAGCTCAAAATATTCAACACTCGTAAATGTGTATAGTTAAAGGAAATGGAAGGAAAAATCGAAGAACTTTACCTAAATATAGATTCAGGATCCTAAGCAACACTTAAGTAGCATTTCTCAAGGACTTAGAAGCAGTTAGACATTCTCTTCTAGAAAAACAACAAACATGGAGCCTAATGAGTAGAGATCTATGGTTGAAGGCTAGTGATAATAAAACCAAGTTCTTCCATCAATACATTAACTACTGGAGGATTATTAACACCATTTGGGAAGTTGAAAATGAAGAGGGATCCTTAGTAAACTCTTTTGAAGATAAGGTTGAAGCTAGGGACCAGTTCTTTCCATCTCTATTCAAAGCTCAAGAAGGGTGCCCCATTTATGATATCCTACATGTAGCATCCACATTCCAACCCATCTTCTCATAGTATATGAGAAAATATATTTTAGAATAAGTGATGGAGTCTAAAGTCTTAGCAGTCCTCTCGTCCATGCAACGAGGAAAAAGCCCTGTCTCGAATGGGTTTTCGGTGGAATTATTCCAAGGTTTTATGATCCTCTGAAAAAATATCTTTTGGTCATTAAAGAGTCCTAAAGGAGTGGAAGGATATTGAGAGCCTTTAATTCCATGTTCTTATGTCTCATTCCCAAGAAGCATGATGGGGTCTCTTTCGGTGATTTCAGACCAATTTCCTATTGTAACATCATTTACAAGTTGATAGCCGAAATATTAGTAAGAAGAATAAATATTATTCTCAGTGAAATAATAGCAGAAGAACAATTTGGGTTCCTTMAAAATGAGAAAATTCACAATGTTGTGTCGGTTGTGCAAGAGGTAGTCCACTCTATCAAAAAGAGGAAATACAAGGYTGCTATACTAAATCTAGAGCCATCAAAATCCTATGATCAGGTCAACTAGACCTTCCTAAGACTGGTTTTGATTCAAATGGGGATGGCTTTGGAAGTGGTTAATTGGGTAATGGGGTGTATTTAGTCTATTTCTTTCACATTTTTAATCAATGGGGCCTCTTCAATGTTTTTTA
The DNA here is from genome assembly GCA_010110895.2 of Picea sitchensis. Lineage (NCBI taxonomy): Eukaryota > Viridiplantae > Streptophyta > Pinopsida > Pinales > Pinaceae > Picea > Picea sitchensis. The sequence continues at coordinate 37,558 of SNQJ01S0031125.1, forward strand.
AGGCCTCGAGATGTCTTAGACAGGGATTCCCCCTTTCCCCTTTCCTATTTATCATAGTAACGGAAGCCTTGAGAAATATGCTAAAAGAAGCCAAGGACTCTGACCTGATAAGGGGATTTAAGGTGCCAGAGAGGGAATCGATCTCTCATATCCTCTTTGGAGATGACATTTTGTGTTGTTCTTATGGGGTCCTTAGTGATATTAGAATTCTAAAAGGAGTTGTGGATTTTTTTTCTTAGCTACTGGAATGACGATCAATTCTGATAAATCTTATCTCATCCTTCATCAATGCTCATCCCAGGAATCCAATCATATAGGGGATCTAATTCTATCCCCTAGGCACAATTTGACGAAAGGACTCAAATACTTATGTTTCCTTTTGAAACCTGACAATTACAGAATTTCATATTGGGGATATCTTGTCAAAAAGATCGAATCAAGAATCACTTTTTGGGTCAATCGTCTTCTCTCTAGAGGAGGAAGGTTGGTATTAATCAAAGTAGTACTGGAAAGTATCCCAATTTATTGATCCTCCATTGTTGAGATTCCCAAATAAGTCCTCTCCAGAATCCGTAAGGTGAGATTTCAATATATGTGGTCCGCACAACAAAAATATGGTGCCATTCTTCTAGCAAAATGGTCGACCATAGCTTCCCCCAAGGTCTTAGGCAGGTGGGGATTAAAGAATATATACAATTTCTCTCAAGTCCTGGTGGGTCACAGAATATGGAATCTCATGCATAGTAATTCCTTATGGGCACGTGTTTTGTGTTCCAAATACCTTCCCAACATGTCGATTGAATAATGGTTCAGAATGGCTAGAAAGTCCGCTAAGGATTCTATCATATGGAAGGAATTAGTTTTGGATTTTTCGTTAGTCGGTGAACGGAGTATCTACAAGATTGGTAACATTAGGTTGGTTTGTCTTAGGGAATATTCATGGTTGGGGGCAGATAACGAATATTGTTGTTTGGATTCTCTCATCCAATCTCGACATGCACAAAATGTTTTCTCCTTGAATGATGTTAAGGCTTTGGAGCCTCAACCTAAAGCTTGATTAAGCTGGAAATATGTGGATTCCTTAGCCATGGAAGGTTAAATTGCAAAGGAATGGAATCATTACATCGAGTTCTTTATTGCTAACTATATTTCTTTAGATGAAGAAGTTCCTGATTCTCTATGTTGGTCCAAAAACCCCTCTACAATCGATTTTACATCCAAGTTGGGATACAAAGCCTACAAGGAATCTATGCATGTGGGCCCCAAGAAATGGTCATGGGGAATTTTATGGAAGCTCAATGCCCTGTTAATATGAAAAATCACTCTCTGGTTGGCTTTAAATAATAAATTGTTGACTTGGGAAAACATATTGAAATGGGGATGGAACGACCCCAGTCGATGTTCTTTGTGTAAAAATAATGTTGATTATGTCTCACACATTTTCGTTAATTGTCCCTATGTAGTCCAGGTAATGAAGATTATTGAGGAAACTTTGAAGCCAAAGGCAGTCTGGAATACATTCAATTTAGAAGATTTCTTTCTAGAATGGGTTTCCAATAAATCTATCAGTCATTTCAAGGGATTGTCGAGCATGGTGGTCGCAAACTTATGGTGGGCCCGAAATTCTATCCTCTTCAGGGACATCAAAATCCATCTTGATATTACAGTAGGTATCATCTTGAACATGGAAAAGGAGTTCAAATAAGAAGTGAAGGATAAGAATCCCAAGAATCCAGTGATGCCAAAATTAGATTTCGAGGTTCCCTAGGGTTATTCGATGGAGCATGCCAAGGGAATTCTCTATTCTATGATGCAGGGGTAGTCCTCTTTTTAAAAAAGACTCATTATCCTCATATCAGGTGCACTCTAGGTAATTTCATGAATAATAAGGTTGAGTTTGAATCCCTTTAGACTTTGCTAGAAGCTGTAAAAAAAAAGGATGTCAAGAAGTTGCAGGTTATGGGTAATTCCAAGCTGGTCATAGACTGGGCCCAATAGAAAAATAATTCTCAATACATCAGATTGGCCCCTTTGATGAGGGACATTAAATTGGCATATAAATCCTTTGAATGGCTATCCTTTAACCACATTCTCT
>SNQJ01S0031125.1:40159-55614 GCA_010110895.2 Picea sitchensis
TTTTTTCATTTCACTACATCTATGGGAACTCCCCGCGAGAGAACAGAGGGAGAACGTGATATTGGGGGCTCAACAACAAGAGTATCTTATAGACCCATTTAAGGGCACAACATGTCACTCACAAGGAATTGAACCTCGGTGGGGAGGGTAACAATCATTCCTCCCAACCACCCAAACTACATCCAATGGACAAGTCATGTTTCAACCTTATTTTCAAACTTGATCATAAATATTTAATTACAAATTATTACATTTTCACTATTTTTTTTTTCAATATATTAATGTATGACTTTGATTTCACATCTTATTTATTCTATGTTTACTTTTTATTTGATTTAATCTTTTTTCATAATGTATCATTATTTGTTTCATAATTTTTTTTCAAATTTAACTTTAAGGTTTAGCTCAAGTGGTTATGAGTAGAACTTGGAATCTCTTATGTCTCCCATAAAATTGTTAAACTCTCTTAATCCCCTCAAAATTAGGCTTATTAATCAAGATCAATAATTTACCCCAAAGTTTTTTTTTTTCATTTTCATAAACTCCATTTGGATTTTTTTTAACTATAAATAAAGTATTCTCTTAAAACATTAAGAAGTTTTAAAAATCCAATACAATTTATATAAAAAACTTTACTACAATTATGATTAGTTATGTAAATTTACATGCTCAAATATATCTTATTTAAATATGTTTTTATTATTGAAAAAATATAAGTTTAAAAATATATATGCCATATATAAATTGGAATTATGTTGATTATACTTTATAAAATATTAATTTCCTTTGAAGAAAGCTTATTGAAAACAATATTAACGTGTAAAACTTAATTAAATTACTATTTAAATTTTTAAGAGGATGACAAAATTTTAGGAAAGGGATGTGTATAAATTATATTAATTTTGAATAATATATTTTTGGCTGTATAATATTTAATCTATTTGTAAAATAAAATGTGTTTTTCATAGGAGGTCATAGGTTAAGGTATATACACTTATGTAAATTTTAGTAGTGAAATATTGCTTGTAGGGGTTTTTTGTCCCACAAATAAAGGGTTTCATACACCAATTTGAAGTCTGACTTAGCTGTGACTAAAATTAGATTATTATTATTTATCATTAAAAAAATATAATTGTTTTAAGAGATATAAGATGTTTTTCCAATATCATGTAGAAGAGATTTGCAAATTCTTTCAATGAACCTCATTCTGTAAAGCAACTAGGTCGGGAGGAGACACCTAAAATCCAACCATGCTAAGGGTTTGTGTGGCCCAAGTTACTTGAGATCCATCGTGATTTTGATAGCTTAAAGAKCCTATATCACACTTTCTTAGACCACAACAAGTCACAAAAAAAACTAGCAAACAAAAAAAAAATTATTTTAAATCTATAATTAATATAAATATGATAAAAAAAATTGCTTTGTTATTATTTTAAATCTATAATTAATATAAATATGATAATAAATGTATCAATATAATCATGTTGTTTTTTTTTTTTTTTTAAAGTTATAAAACTTATATAAATTAGTTTTTTTTTCCTCAGAAAAAATCATAATTTCATTATATTATAACAAAATTACATACACATAGATACACAAGCCATTAGTAATAGCCTTGTATATATTATCCATCAAGTTTGTACTCCTGGTCTAACAATGCATACTCAGGGCATCATTACATCAAATATAAATTTCCTTATCGAATGTCACATATTCAATCCCAAAGCAAAAACTCTGCTAAAATTTTACCCCCAAAAATGTGGGTGTATCCCACCAGTGAACAATAAAGTATCAAGAAACATACATACAACCCAATATTTACACAATAAGTTTTGTCCCTTCAAAATAAACCAAGGTGATCAAATTTCGTGAATTTCGTGAAAAGTCCTATGATAGAAGCCATGGGCTCCCAATGTTGATTGTTCTTCAATATACCATTGACCATAAGCTAGCTGCACAACTTCTTTGGAAATCTCGTCTGCCAACTGGTTCTGCTCCCTGAAAATATGGGTAAAAGAAATGGAGTCAAAAAAACTTTTTATACGAATCACATCCTCTAATATCGGAACAAGTCAAGATATGTGGCATCTGTGGACACCATTTGCCCAGTTGATGATTATTAAGGAATCACCAAAAACTTGTAGTGTACAACAACCCTACTCCACAACAAATAATAATAAGAGTTTTAAAGCCATTAATTCTGAGTAATTGTTTGTGTCTACCCCCAATCCCACTTTGAGTGTGTAAAGATGTGAACTGGATAAATAGAGGCATCCACCCCCTCCACATAAGAGATGATCAGCTTAAGCTACCTTGTCGAAATACCCCCACGACTTGGAGTTGTCAAAGATTTCTTTCCTGACAGATATAGGATGTTCAAGACACTCCCCACCCGAGCAGTACAAGGAATCCATGATCCCAATACTGTTGACAATGACTCTGGTGGTTGGTAAGTATTCATCATGAAAAATAGATCTGTTCCGCACAATCTAGATTCCCCAAGCTAGGATAATAGGAAAATCCATGATCTCAAAACTCCCCCTCTCACACATCCACACCTATAATTCCGCCTAAAAAGATTTCCCTTGCCAGCGCCTCAGTGTGGTTTTCAAATCCCTGGAAATAGCCCAAATTTTCCTAGCATAGGAACAATGTAAGAAGAGATGATCCACAAATTCCAAATGTTCTTTGCAAAGAGCGCACCGACCCGACCCATTGAATTGTCATTTTTGTAAATTATCCCAAGTTGGTATTTTTTTTCCATAATCGACCAAACCATAATCTTCCCTTTCGCCAGGCAATGTTTCCAGAGCTTCCTCCACCACCAAAGTGGTTCTCTCTGTTGAACATCCACACTTAATTTAATATAACCCAGTCTAGGAGTATATTCTCCACCCCCATTGCCATCCCAAAGTAATTCATCTTCTCTATCAACCAATCGAATAGAGGCTTCCCTTAGAGCCTGTACATATCTATCCCAGTGGATGAGATCCTCATCAAGGAGTCCTAGCCTCTGCCCTGACATCCAACCTTGATTCCAAATTGTAGTTTATGTGGGGTCCCCAACCTTCGCTAAATTGAAGAAACCACCTTGTTCCAGTCTAAATCGAGTCCCAACATTTAAAAGGTGTCCCCGCTTGCTACCAACCCACGGATCCAAACCAAGACGAACCAACCTACCAAAACCGACCCTCCAAACTAGACTATTCACAATTAAATCAAATGCCTTTATCACATCTTTACATATAATAGACATACCCGAAGAAAAATTGTTTGGATCCCATATCCATTCTAGAGTAGAAAGAGGAGTGATGTATTTCTGATATACTACTCCAGTCCAGAGGCTAGAAGTTTTTTTCAAACTCTAGGAACATTTTGTAGCAAGAGCTTTTGAAAACAAAAAGATGTTCTTCTACCCCCAACACCCTAACGCCTTTGGAACTGGAATCCGCTCCCACCAAACCTATGGCATAACCTTTTTATCCTTGTTTCCCTACCACAAATAAGTAAAGCAAAGCCGCCTGACCTTTTCCAAAATACCTTTTGGAATCCAAGATAAGTACATCTAGTATACCGAGATAGCCTCCAGCGTTGACTTGATCAAAAATAAATGTCCAGCCCTTAACAACCACCCATGAATCCAAAACTTTAGTCTTTTTTCTAATTTTGTGATGAGCCACGACCAATCTGACTTCCTATAGTCATTTGGTTTTAACTGAGAACCAAGATATTTCATACACACATCCAGATCAAAAACCTAAAAGGGAAGACTAGAAGTAATAATTTGAGTCTCCCCCCCCCCCGGTCCAAATAAGCAATGGTAATACTATATTTTTTATCATTGATTAACATACCAATCATCTTTTTAAAAAGAGTTATACCTTCACAAAGTTTTTCAGTATCCCTTCTAGAACCATCACAAAATATTAAGATATCATCTATGAAGAGTAAATGGGATATATGCAAACCCAAAGATATTTTTATCCCTCTGAACGAACCTGTAGACTTTTCCTCATTCAAAGAGGAGTGGAGACAAGGGGCACCCCTTTCTGACTCCCATGTCCTCTTTAAAGAAGGAGGAGGTTGAACCATTAATTAGAATGGAGAAAGAAATTGTTGTAAGGAAGACCATAACCCAATTTGTAAAAGCCACCCCAAATCCAAGGTGTATCAACAACATCCATATATATAACCAATTTACTCTAGCATAAGCTTTCGATAGATCAATTTTTACAACAGCCCCTTTGAGTTTTATTTTTTTCAAACTATGTAATCCTTCCTGAGCAACCCCAATAGCTTCATGAATCTGTCTGCTCAATAGAAAACCAAATTGTTCACTTGAAATATTTATGGAAATTATTTCTTTTAGTTTTCTGTTGATCACTTTAGAGATAATCTTGTAAAGACAATTGCATAAGGAAATAGGCTAGAAATCATCGAAGGAGGAGGGGTTATCAGTCTTAGGAATTAAAGCAATGAAGGTTGAATTTAATGGTTCATGAATATGACCATTTATCCTTGATTCTTCCACCACTTTTAAAACATCACTACCCAACAAATCATACCCAAATAAAATTCTATAGGCCAACAATCATGACTTGGACTTTTACCCTTTTGAAAAGATTGTAAAAATTCCAATAATTCCTTCTCCGAGACCTCCTCCATTAAAGACAAAATATCTTCCTCCTCAACAAAATGAGGGAATAACCTAGAAACTTTAACAATTTCAGCAATGGATGTTCCCTCCTGTGCCTTGAAAATATCCCTAAAATGTGCAATGCCCAAAGAAGCCAGACCTTCAAAAGAATTGACAACTTGTCTATCACCCTGTTGTAATCCCCAAATGGTATTTCACATTTTCCTACCTTTGGAATAAGTATGAAAGAACTTGGTATTCTCATCCCCACAATTAATCCAATAGCACAACTCTCATTTAATTTTGACCTGTTACGCAAAGAATATCGGACCCTACTTCCATCAGTTGATGAGTTCCCAGAGGACAATTGAGAAAAAAAATTGGGAAGGGGCCCAATCGAGACCAAAGGGGAAAGAGGTATGGAGGAAGTAGACTCCATAACAATAGGTAATCTCAAGGAGGGAAGACCAGAAGTCCCTACAACCTCTTGAATACCCAAAGGGGAAGAAACCAATAATTCACAAGTAATACCCAACTCCTTCAAACCCACAGAAGAAGCCACATGAGTGATTAGTGGAGGAGGGTAATACTCTCTGATAGTAGGAACCTTACAATTAACTGCAATTGTACTCGATAAAGGAGGGAAAGTGGAGAGACCCAAAGAACAGATATCAAAATCCCCCAATCCCCCCGACGAAAACAAAGTAGTAGAGTTTATAAAAGAGACAATTGTTAAATTAGTAGTCAACAACTTACCTGGCAACACTAGAGACCATGGGATAGCCTTTGTAGTTGTTGTCTGATCCTTACAAAATCTCAGGTCTTTGCATATCGGGACATTTCCCATGGAAGTCAAGGAGTTCCACCTCCTTCCCTTTCTGGTACCATGAACCTTTGTTGCCTCCACTGATACTTCCCCCTCCATCTCTGTCGCCAAATCCACCCGCCTTGTCTCAGCATGAAGATCGTCACCCTCAGAGCCCCGAAACTTCCCCTTGAAAGGAATTTTACAATCCGCAACCCCATGCCCATAGATATGGCACCTATGACATCTGAAAGCTATTCCTTCATTATCCAAGGGCTAGACAAAATATCCAGTCACCGTCTCAATATTCAACTCCTGAAGTAATCCCGGCCGAAGATCCAGTCTCACCAAAATCCTGACCACTAGCATCAAACATGTCGCTTCAAAAGACATATTCTCTTCAATGTAGTTGCCCAATTTGTTCCCAATGGCCGCAAACCAAACAAGATTCCAATACTACATAGGAAGGCATGATAAATAAACCCATATGGGTACCACATCCACCCGCTCTCGCTTTGCATCAAAGTTTGGAGTCCACCATTTAAGAACAATAGGCGTCCCTGCCATGCTCCATATTTTTGACAAAACCCAGGTCACATCTTTTGTGGAAGAGAATAAGAAGGAAAACCAACCGTTGCCCAGAAGCCGTATACTAGGAGTTCTTGAGATATTGTTCCCATAGATAGTAGAAAACCAAGTCCTCAGGAAATCATCCCCTAACCGTTTTCCCCACACCCTACCCACCACTGCCAACTCAGAGAATTCAACCACTCTATCCATATCAATGTCTTCTCTGAACACTAGGCTTTCTGAACCAATATGGTCCCGAGCACATTGCAAACCTTTATGCATAGAGGTATCCCCCCCCCCACATCCTTCTGACCCTATGTGGTCCCCTCCCTAGTGAAACCTTGAGTTCTGGATTTGTATTGTGGTGGTTCAGGATCCTATACAACCCTGACCTCCCCCCTGTCCCTCTGAAATAAATCCCCCACCATCACTACAGCCTCTAGAAAAACCCCATCGTCATTGAGTACCTTCGATGGTGAGAAAGGAACATTTGAGGCAGACCCCAAGTATTCCTTTTGTTGTAAACCCCAACTGTCCCCATTGAAGAGAGCCCCAGGCTCGGGACCACTGCACCCCAAACCACCCTCATTCAGTGTCGGAAAAAGATCCAAACCCTTTCCCATACCTGTCGAAGAATCCTTAGAAAACCCACCAAAAAGTTCTGAATAAAGAACCAAACCTTCCAAAAGAGACAAATCAATATTTTTAAAAAATCTCTGAACCCAAAATTGTTGACAACAAAGACACTAAACCCATTGAACCCACTACCGTAACCTCCCTCGATTCATTGACATATAGCATGGGGTCCCCTGCCAGAATATTCCCCCACTCCCCTCCAGTATCTGACAACCCCTCTGGTTCCTTAGTCATCGCCATGCATAAGTAATGAGTGTGAAGGTAAGTTTATTCAAAATTTTGTGGTAGACTACCCCAAAACCCCAACCCCCCTTCAAACAGACNAATATTCCCCCACTCCCCTCCAGTATCTGACAACCCCTCTGGTTCCTTAGTCATCGCCATGCATAAGTAATGAGTGTGAAGGTAAGTTTATTCAAAATTTTGTGGTAGACTACCCCAAAACCCCAACCCCCCTTCAAACAGACTCATCGGTCCAATTCAGGGTCAATCTGTGACCGAGGGTATATAAATTAGTTTTAAAGATTAACTTGATTTATAAATGTTTTGATCTAGTAATATTTATGGTGTTTTTGAGTTAGTCCATTCACCAATTTTAAATTGGAGGTCATTTTATTTTTTTAATTTATAATATTGGAAAAATAGATTGAAAATTCACCAATTTTAAAATGGAGATCATTTTAAAATATTTTTTATATACCAAATTCTTTTTATTAATTATTTCATTATAAATTAGTATACCAAATATTAAGTTAGTATTAATTATTTCATTATAACTTAGTATACCAAATATTAAGTTAGTAATAATTATTAACTTATATTTAACTTATATAAATTAACTAACTAAATTAAAAATATATAAGTTAATTAATTTATATGCTCAATTTGGCTTCGACCGGAGGAGGGAGCATTGCTCCCTCCTACAGTTGCATTCTAGCAGGCCACTACAATGGCCCCCACGACCCCTCCTCTTCACATGCACCTTGAACGCTAGGATCCAACAATGCACCTGACATGGACAAAGGAAAGAATACAACGTCGAGATCTCAAACATCGCCAATGGATCAAAAAACAACATGCGACCTAAGCTCCTAGCTCCACCAATAGCTTCCTCCCCAAAGAAGTGGAGAATCCAAAGTATGAGGTAAATACTGAGACAATTGGTAGCTATATCCAACACATGCCTTCATTGGAAATTTCATGGGTATATGTCCAATAGAAAAATATCTCACCTGGTAGATAAAAATAGCATGGAAACCTAAAGGCTAGATCGACCTCAAACTTGGCTCAAAGGGATTTTTAACTACTTTATTTTCTAATCTGGAAGAGCGAGATCGGGTGTTCGAAAATGGTCTATATTTCTTTATGACGCAGGGAGGTCCAATATATCACCCCGCAGGGTCTCTCCACCTGACCTCTTGCTCACAGGACCTTCTTCTTCTCGGCCCGAAGAACTCGAAGGTTCTTCTATCTCCCTATCGGAAGATCTGCACCCACAGAAATCTATTCCGAGGTCTCCCCTTTACCACCAGGAAATTAGGTAAATCTCGCTATCTCGCGAGTTCGGGACTTAACCCCTCTGACTCTTCCTTTCAAATCTTGCGATACCCGATCTGTCGTTATGGGTATAGCTCCTTCCACATACAACCGCGGGCTAGGCTTAAATGTTAGCGCCTCTCGCAACTTCACCACTCACGACCTCGCGACCTCGCCGATAGAACCGTCGAGTTTTCAACCTCCTAATTTGCGAGTCCCCGAGATGCACGGTCCCGCCTTATGCTCTGCCACGTACCCGTACGAACCTTGGCTCCTCGGCACTTCGCGACTCGGCATCCACACGATTCTCGGCTCCTCGACACTTTGCGGCTCGGCGTCCCTTTGTGCCACCTGTACTCCGCTCACGCTCCGCTATGGCCCACGCTGCTCCAGCTGTCGGGATATCGCTATCTCGCAACTTTACGATATCCGCGTCCAAATTCTCATACCTTTTCTTGCAAGATCTCAAGACACGATCCCTCGCTCAGATCCAACGGTCCTCCTATACTCTGGATCCAACGGTTGTCCTTCTCTCACCACCTCGCAACCTCGCGACTTGGAATATTGAATGTTCGGACTCTCGACTTGCGAGCTCCCGAGTTAGTGAGATCCGTCGATCTCTCACCACCTGTCCTCAAATGGACAGCTACGATCTTATCACTCCTTCGTCACCTCGTGTCCTCGCGTCTCGCGACTTTACACGCCCAATATTTGGGCCTTCACTCTGCGAACTCCCGTGTTCGCGAGATCACCGATATCTGCCACCTGTCCCCTCAGATGGACGGCTCACAGCCTCCTCGCCACCTCGCCACTCGCGAAGTTAAAGGGATTCTCTTTCAGTCCTCCAATGTCCGAGTCTGCGAGATGAGAATCTCCTAACACGCGTCCCCTGTAACGAACGGCTCTGATCTTATCACATCTCGCGATCTCGCTACTCTGACTACGCAACTTTTGGGGCTTCAACTCCCGAATCCCCGATACACAATACTAGGTGTAGATCCTACGACTCATGTGACTCGAAATCAACGGCCCTACTTCTCCTGAGCTTCAAACTCTGCAGGATCTTCTTGTTGTAACTTCCTTGCACCTCTGCAAGATCTAACGATCCCCAAAATTTCACGAAATCTCCCGAGAAGATTTCGACCGTCCGTTCCTCCTTATGTAATCCCACGAAATGAAGATGACTATCTCTCCCCGAGATTCCTTCGCGCCTTCGCCAACCTGCGACGTCTCTTCCCAACTTCAAGTCACACTTATCTACGCCAAATCTTCGGCGTCTCAGAGGTCTATCCCTCCTGAGCTCTTCCAAACTTCGACCTCAACGAGGTTCTTTAAATTAAATTAAATGATCTCATTTAAGTTAGGCGCGTCAACTTCAAGAGAGAATTTTAAAATTCAAAAACTTGTGCTGGACGTCTTCCAGCTGTCTTCTGCTTCCACGTCGGTTTTGCTTGTCGTGAGGGATGCTCTTGCATCATACTCCCTCGCTTGAAAATTTGCATGGTCTCCTGTCCATGAGCTCCTGCAAGGTATGTCCATGCTTCAGAATATCTGCTTCAGTCTCCCAACTGGCATCTTCAACTGGATGACCCTTCCACTTGACCAAATATTCAAAATATTCTTTCCTTCTGGTTTTCTTTCCCACTCTTTTATTCAGTATCTGCTCCATCTGTGGCTTCTCTGCAACTGGCATCTGCTTCTGCCACTGGATCTCTGGCTATTTATCACCTTCTGCTCCTACTTCATCAGCTTTAAATGGATATAAATCCGAAACATTAAATATTGGAGATATTCCGATGCCATCCGACAACTCAATCTCATAAGCATTTTCTCCCAATTTCTTCAGGACTCTGCATGGCCCAATTTTCTTCATCTTCAGCTTGTTGTATGTTCCCCTTGGGAACCTTTCCTTCCTCAGATGCGCTAGAACTAGATCACCAACTTCAAACTGAAGTTGTCTCCGATGTTGATCTGCTCTGCGTTTGTACTCCTGACTTGACTTTATCAGTCGTTCCTTCACCTGGCTGTGAAGTTCCTTCATCGCTTCAGTGAATTCTCCCGCACTAGCGCTGCTAGTATCAATCTGTTCTGAATCCCTCAATTCAGAAACTCCTCTCGGTTGCATTCCATATACAATCTGGAATGGACTTTTTCCTGTGCTCTGATTTACTGAGTCATTGTAAGAAAACTCTGCCTGTGGTAATATGTTGTCCCAGCTGCTATGGTGCTCTGTCACCAAGCTCCTCAATAAGTCTCCCAGACTTTTGTTCACCGCTTCTGTTTTTCCATCCGTCTGAGGATGATAAGCAGAACTAAACATCAAATTAGTTCCAAGCTTCTTCCACAACATTCTCCAGAAATTCCCTATGAATTTTGTGTCTCTGTCTGAAACTATGCTTCTCGGCAATCCATGGAGTCGAACAACCTCCTTGAAAAACAAATTTGTGATGTGGGTCGCATCGCTGGTCTTCTAGCATGGAATAAAATGTGCCATTTTAGAAAACCTGTCAACTACCACAAAGATTGAATCAACACCTCTTTGTGTCCTCGGCAATCCCAATACGAAATCCATGCTAATTTCATCCCACGGCCTCTCAGGTATGGGTAATGGTTGATAAAACCCTGCATTCTGCTTTCTTCCTTTTGAATGTTGGCAAATCCTGCATCTATCCACAAACTTTTTTACCTCTGACCGCATCCCTGGCCAAAAGTATGACTCGCTCAGCTTTTCAAATGTCTTATCATGGCCAAAATGTCCTGCCAGTCCTCCACTGTGCTTTTCTTTTAGCAAGTTCTCCCTCATGGAGCAATTCAGAATACACAGTTGATTGCCTTTAAACAACAATCCATCCTGGATCACATATTCTATCCACTGGCTTCTGTCTCTGAGAACTGGATTCTCAGCTGCTTCATAAGCTTCCTTAAAATTTGGATCATCTGCATACATGTCCTTAATATCATCAAATCCTAACGTCCTGACTTTGAACTCCTGCAATAGCAAACACTTCCTGCTCAAAGCATCAACAAATTTGTTAGCAGTACTAGAAATATGCTTTATCACAAAAGTGAAATTTTGCATGTATTCTACCCATTTAACATGCCTCTGATTCAACTTTTCTTGTTGAGTCACAAATCGTAATGCATGGTTATCACTATACAAAATAAATTCCTTTGGAATCAAATAGTGCCTCCATTTCTTCAATGCCTGTATGATGGCATAGAATTCTTTATCATATGTGGAATACTTTTCCTTTGCCTAGTTCAGCTTCTCGCTGAAATATGCAATCGGCCTGTCTTCCTGGCTCAAGACTGCTCCAATTGCAAACCCGCTTGCATCACACTTTCCCTGAAATGTCTTCTGAAAATCTGGAAACACCAAAATTGGTTGCTCTGTAATCTTTCGTTTCAACAAATTGAAACTCTTCTCAGCCTCTTCAGTCCAGTGAAAAGATTTATGTCTTTTCTTCACTGTATCCATCATCGCTGCACTAATTCCACTGAAATTTCTGATGAATTTTCGGTAGAAACTAGCCAAACCATGGAAACTCCTCACTTCGAACACGCTCCTTGGTGATGGCCAATTCTTAATTACCTCCACCTTATCTGGATCCATCCTCAATTCATTTGCTGAAATAACAAACCCCAAATAAATGAGTTATGTCTTCATGAATGAGGACTTCTTCATGTTCACCAGCAGCTTCTCTTGCTGTAATCTCTTCATCACGATAGCCAAATGCTTCAGATGTTCAGCCTTAGTCTTGTTGAAAACCAATATTTCATCCAGATACACGATGACAAATTTCCCGATGAAATCCTTCAGGACTTCATTCATCAACCTCATAAAGGTACTTGGTGCATTCTTCAAACCAAACGGCATGACAAGCCATTCATACAAACCTTCATTTGTCTTGAATGTTGTTTTCCATTCATCACCCTCTCTCATACGAATCTGATGATATCCACTCTTCAAATCTATCTTTTAAAAAAAAATTGCCCCACTTAAGCAATCCATCAGATCATCCATTCTTGGCAATGGGAATCTATACATGATAGTTATCTTGTTTATCGCCCTTGAATCAGTGCACATCCTCCAGCCTTCGTATTTCTTCGAACTGAGTACTGTTGGAACAGCACACAGACTCAAGCTTTCCCTGACCAAGCCTTTGTCCAACAACTCCTAGACTTGTCTCTTAACCTCTTCATTCTCCTGCGGCATCAATCTATACGTGGCTTTGTTTGGAAAACTGGCTCCTGGTATGAGGTCTATATGGTGACTCACGCTCCTCATCTGTGGCAACGAACGAGGTATTTCGTCCACTACAATATCAGCGAACTCTTCCAGCAGTTCCTGAACTTCTTCTGCAAATCGTCCACTCTTGTGCTAGTCAGAACAATTTTCGGTTTTCTGACCACAAAGAATTGTGGATCCTCCTTCTTCTTAACTTCTGTAAGAAGTTCCTTCCCACTCATGAGAAGTACTCTGTTGCTCACTTCCAGTTTCACTTCTTTATCTTCAATTGGACACAACATATGAGTCCTCCCATTCTTCTCCAGGGTATATGTATTCATCCTCCCATCATGAACTACATTTCTATCATATTGCCATGGTCTACCCAGCAATAAATGACAGACATCCATAGGAATAACATCACATAAAATCTTATCATTGTATCCTCCTATCTTAATGTCAACCAAGCACTGTTTAGTGACATTTACCTAATGTCCCTTCTGTAGCCATGAAACTTTGTATGGATTCGGGTGATCAATTGTCTCCAGCTCCAGCTTTTCTACCATCTCGGTTGAAATGAGATTATTTGTGCTTCCGCTGTCCACAATGACCTTGCACACTCTATCCTTGGTCTTGCAAGCAGTCCTAAAAAGATTGTTCCTTTGCGCTGGATTCTCCACCTTCCTTTCTGGAGTTAAAAGGACTTTTCGCATCACAAGCGATCTTCCGCCTTCAGCGTACTCTGTCTCAGCATCTCGCCTCTGTGCCTCGACGATGTGAGCTTCTCTAGTTTCTTTCCTTTTCTCTGGACACTCGAATGACTTGTGCCCATATTTTCCACATGTGAAGCATGTGATAACTCCACCTCTTCCCCTTCCTCTACCTCTGGTACGAGGAAACCTATTATTATCAGCATACCCTCTTCTCTACTCAGTATGTTGTTCTCTTTGCTCAGCATATCGCCCTCTCTGTGAGGGTCCACCTCTCTCTGTCTGAGTCTGAGGTTTCTTCCAGTCATCCTTGGGCTTCTGGTATTTCTCTTGGGCAACTGCTTTGCCTTTGGGATGACTTCTGCCTCTGCCCCTCTGACTTTTCTTACGGCTCAGCTTCTCCTCAGCTTTCAGAGCCAATTGGTAAGCATCCTCCACCGTTCGGATGGTCGCCAAATTTATTTCATCCTGAATTTCATACCTCAGGCCATTCAGATACTTGGCCACCTTTTCGTCATTGCTTTCGCGATGACCCGCTCTGATATTCAACCTGTAAAATTCCTCAGTATACTCCTTCACTGTCATCAGCTTCTATCTCAGGTTCTGCATCCTTCTGTACAGAGAAATTTGATAATCCCTGGGAATGAATTTTTCCTTCATCTTTGCAATCATCATGTCCCAGCTCTTAATCTTCTGCTTGCCTTGGCAACGCCTATCAGCTTGCAGTTCATCCCACCACAATGTTGCATGTCCTTTTAATCTCATGACAGCATGTCTGACCTTCTTGTCATCTTCGATATCTTCATAATCGAAGTAAGTGTCAAGATCTCTAATCCAATCTAGCATCTCTTCTACATCCAGACTCCCTTCATAAGCTGGAATGTCCATTTTTGTTTTCGAACTCATCCGAGCGATAGCCTTAATTAATCGCTCATTGGCTACATCTTCTGCTGGGATTTCTTCTTCTTCATGTCCAGCGTCACCTTCATCCTAGGATTCACTGATATCTCCTGCATCAGCTCTTCGCCTTTCTCTTATCTCCATTTCCTCCATTCTGGCACGAAGATTTTGCATTCCTCTTTCCACGTCTAGATTCTGTACTGGCCTACCCCTGTCTCTGGACGTTTCTCTTTCTCTGGACAATTCCCTTTCCTCCTCTGGATCGGGTGATTGTCTACCCCTTCTTCTTGGCGGCATGGTGTATTCTCCTTTTTCTTTGCTACAGAAAGCAAAGAAACTTTTTCTAAGCTCTGATACCACTTGACGCAGGGAGGTCCAATCTATCACCCCGCAGGGTCTCTCCACCTGACCTCTTGCTCATAGGACCTTCTTATTCTCGGCCCGAAGAACTTGAAGGTTCTTCTATCTCCCTATCGGAATATCTGCACCCATAGAAATCTGTTCTGAGGTCTCCCCTTTACCATCGGGAAATCAGCTAAATCTCGCTATCTCGCGAGTTCGGGACTTAACCCCTCTGACTCTTCCTTTCAAATCTTGCAATACCTGGTCTGTCGTTACGGGTATATCTCCTTCCACATACAACCGCGGGCTAGGATTAAATTTTAGCGCCTCTCGCAACTTCACCACTCGCGACCTCGCGACCTCGCAACCTCGCGACCTCGCCGGTAGAACCGTCGAGTTTTCAACCTCCTAATTCGCGAGTCCCCGAGATGCACGGTCCCGCCTTATGCTCTGCCACGTACCCGTACGAACCTCGGCTCCTCGGCACTTCGCGACTCGGTGTCCACACGAGTCTCAGCTCCTTGGCACTTCACGGCTCGACATCCCTTTGTGCCACCTGTACTCCGCTCACACTCCGCTATGGCCCACGCTGCTCCAGCTGTCGGGATATCGCTATCTCGCGACTTCGCGATATCCGCGTCCAAATTCTTGGACCTTTTCTTGCGAGATCTCGAGACACGATCCCTCGCTCAGATCCAATGGTCCTCCTGTACTCTGGATCCAACGGTTGTCCTTCTCTCTCCACCTTGCGACCTCGCGACTTGGAATACCGAATGTTCGGACTCTCGACCTGCGAGCTCCTGAGTTAGCGAGATCCGTCGATCTCTCACCACCTGTCCTCCTCAAATGGACGGCTACGATCTTATCGCTCCTTCGTCACCTCGCGTCCTCGCGTCTTGCGACTTTACACACCCAATATTTGGGCCTTCACTCTGCGAACTCCCGAGTTCGCGAGATCACCGATCTCTGCCACCTGTCCCCTCAGATGGGCGGCTCATAGCCTCCTCGCCACCTCGCCACTCGCGAAGTTAAAGGGCTTCCCTTTCGGTCCTCCAACGTCCGAGTCTGCGAGATGAGAATCTCCTGACACGC
>SNQJ01S0031125.1:55624-80793 GCA_010110895.2 Picea sitchensis
AAGATAGCATTTTTCCATTCACAAATTAACACGAATGGCCTCTCACATGCGATTCTTGAAGAAATATTAAACATCAACATGAGGTATCGGTAGGACATCAAATTCAATATTCTCCAGAAATATTAAAGCTCTGTACGACTTTTTCTTTCAAAGTTGTGGTCTAAAATTTTGTAAGACCTCAGATTCCCTGGAAGAAAGGATTTATCAGCTATGGATACATCGGAAACTGGGTGCTCTTTCATTGTGCAATTGAAACAATGTATTCAGTTTTATCATGTTCTGAAATGCACGTCACGAAAACCCTAGCGACGGCCATCTGTCGATGCAAATACCTCGCACGCAGACGACAATGGCCGCAAATTCAAATATCCCTTGTCTTGCAGAAGAACCTGTAAATTTGATGGTAATTCGAGCCTTTCACAGTAGAAACTCACTGAAAAGATGGAGATAACTACTTAATACAGGAGGCATGCATGCGAACACAACGCATGCCGCATGCCACCTGCCAAGCCCGTTCCCATTTATTTTGTGGTTTAAATCGTAAATTTTTTATTTATTTTACTAGTTTATTTGTTTAAATCGTAAAATTTTTATGTATTTTATTATTTTATTTGTTTAAATAGTAAAAAAAAATAAAAATTATTTTATTATTTTAATTTCTATAATTATATAAAAGCAAAACAAAAAAAAAGGGTGTCAAAGTAAAAAAAATAAAAATAAAAATTATGTTGTTTAAATTCTAAATTAAATTAGGATAAATTAATTACATTAAATTAAGTTAAGATTAAATTAAGTTAAGTTAAGTTAATTAGTTTAATAAGATTTTAGTTAAGTCGAATAATGAGAGGCAAAGAAAAATTTATGAGTCCACGAGGATTGAACCTCAGACCTCCTTCCACCGTGAATGTCTTTACGAAATACACCCTACCAATGCACCATGCGTTGCTTCTTTTACAAATAAGTTTACTTATAAATACTTTAACTGTTGTGTCCAAGACCACCCACCAAGTAAAACGCCTTAAGAAGAACACTAGTGCCGAAAGGCACATAGCGCTGGCGAATGCAGAAACGCGGCTGGCAGATGGGGATAATTATTTAGATTCCGTGGATTTATCTTATTTAATTATTAAACATAGTAATTATATAACCTTAAAACATTTTTATGTGATTAGATAAATATTAAAAAGTAAACGTGTTAACAGATGCTGTGATAAATGCAAGAAAGTTATGAATGATAAATCGGACCCATTGATATCGTATAATGATGTTGTGATAAATGCAAGAAAGTTATGAATGATAACTCAGACCCATTGATATTGGAGGATCTACTAAGAATATGCCATTGTCTTCAATGCATAGCCATCCGATAATGGTTTTAGGTTAATTAAGATTAAAAAGATCATTGATTGTGCCCATTGTCAATAGGTGTACTGCGAAAATTAATAAACATAAGGAAGAAAGTTATTTTTTTAGTCAAATTGTAAGCATAAACTAAAAGGGCTCCGACTAGCACAACCAGAAATGAGGTGGCATATGCATTAGAAGCATAAGCATAGGAAGTCACAAGTGAATCGCAAAGCTAGCGTAGCTACAAAAAAAAAGGAACCAATAGTTATTTTAGTAGGGGCAAAGAAACGAAGCTTAGATGCTTAAACCTAACCCTAACCGAGCCAATCCCCTAATGGAGTAATGTAAATAAAACTTACGCCTAACCCCATTTCTAAAAGTTTAGTAGCACCAATTTAAAACATCCCGAAACTCACCCTGAAAAATTTGGTTGATGCGTGTCAAACACAATGTAATGGTCGACTGAGGAGGTCGAGGCGAGGGATCGTCGTCGTAAGCACCACCGGCACCACCACCACCATCGCCGAACTCACCCTCATACTTCCCTCATTGGAAGCCATTAACGAGACTTTAAAGGGGCGTCAAACAGTAGGGATCGAAGTGGATCCCCCATCATATGGAACGTGTAATATATAAGCGTCGAGGGATTTAGGGGGATGACCTCCTCTTGAGGACATCACTAGAGAACTGTATAAGATCAAACTCCCATAGTTTGCTGGGGGTTGTGAAAGTGAACGCGCTGAGGCATGGTTAGAAGGCATGACTATGTGTTTTGCCTTAAGGGACTATACAGTCTAACTGCTTAAGATCGCCATTTTTCAGCTTAAGGGACGTTTTGAACCGGTGGGTAACCCGAAAGACAATCCGCACCTTACCCCGCATTGCGATTCAACTTTCAGGAAAGGTTCGTGGAGGAAACATCTACCGCCGCATCACGAGGAGCTAACAGTTAAAGTATATGCCTTAGTACAGGGAAACATTACTGTAGAAGAATATGAGATCGTGTTTATGGAATTGGTGAAATATGTTTTGTATATGTATAATGACCAACGACAGGTTGAGTGCTTCATCTATGGATTGAACCCGATGATAAGAGCTATGGTGAGGATGTAGTCAGCCTTCGCAGTTGTAGGCTATGGAAAGTGCACGCTACGGAAGAACATATGAACTTGATCAGTGCAAGATCGACATTCGTATCGCCCAGATTCGTAGGGAAAGACCCCGAGGACATTTCCTATGGAGGCCCAAGGCCACCACCATATGGTAACGAGATTCGGCTGTGGATTTCACGATGGGCGAAAAGATTCGCTCATCGCCAATGGCGCATGTGACCACCTAATCGCATCGAGAGCAAAGCGAGCAAAGCGTGGGTTCCAGGGAAGGAACTCATTTCAAAGATGCATTACTACAATAGTGCACCGGTTCAACTGTATCAGCTCGTTGAGATGCAAGGGACCCTATCACGAACGGACCGCCCAGAAGTTACCATCGTGGTTCGGCCCACGGTGAGAAGGAAAGGCTTTACCGGCATTAGTAGCAGCCATCATATTCACTAAAGAAGACAACCAGGTCAACATCAATCCACTGGTGGAGCCGCTGCACGCTTAACCATATCAATGTTAAGATTTTATTTGATTCGGGTGCTACAAATAGTTTTATTTCACCATCCGTGATTAGAAAAGAGTGGGTTGGCGTTCACGAAAGCACCATGAATTTAAACAAGTCGAGATGGCTTCGTAGTCGCTTTAGGGACCTAGTGTCGATAATTGTATAGTAGACCCGAGTGTACTACTGTGCTGAAAGCATACGTCACTGCTCTTGGGACTTATGACTTAATCATTGGAATGAATTGGTTATAATCGAAGCCGAATAGATTGTTTTGCAAAGAGGGTGTTTTTGTGTCGAAGGATGAAGGAAGGCCAATAGAGAACTGCAGCATACAAAGAAAAGTGTCAGTACGCTTTATATCCACTATGAAGGTCAACCGGATGCTGAGACAAGGGTGTCGAATTTACGTGGTAGAGGCAGCGGAAAGCGTGAAGGGACCCTCATTAGATCAAGATCCTGGCCTTGTCACTTCAAGTATGTTTTTTTCGAACGAGTTACCGTGGTTACCTCCGGAGAGGGAGCTAGATTTTACTATCGAGCTAAAACCAGGTGAAGAACCAATATCCAAGACTCGTGGATGACGTCTAACTCAGAATTGCAAATGCATCTAAAAGAGTTATTGGACTTAGGCTAATAAGGCCTAGTGTCTCAACTCAAGCACTCTAATTTTGTGTTAGCATGGATGGATCCTTACTAATCGTAATAGACTAAAGCAACCTGGAACCGTCACAAAGTTGAAGAATGTGCACCGAATGTCACAATTGATGATATCTTCGAATGATGAAGAGGAGCAAATGTATTCTCAAAGATCGATTTATGCTCAGGGTATCATCAGTTAAGATTAAGGAAGGTGATATCCCAAAGACCGCCTTTCGAACTCGGTTTGCACATTACGAAGTTTGTTGTGGTACCTTCGGATTGACCAATGCGCCGGAAGAAGATTCATGAGCCTCATGAACGGCGATTCGGAATTACTTAGACCGCTTTGTACAAGTCTTTTTAGACGACATCCCCATCTGCCCCAAGAATGAAAGAGAACATGAGAACACTTCTAATAGTGTTGTCTTGCCTTAGAGAGAACAAATTGTATGGGAAATCGGGTCAAGTGTTCCTTCTTCCTAAAAGAGATCCACTATTTAGGTCATATCATTTCCCGCAAAGGAATCTCCCCGTGGACCTAAAAAATGTAAAGGCCATTATGGAGTGGCTGTCAAAAAATGCACATGAGGTGAGAAGCTTCATGGGCTAGCGGGTTATTACCATAGATTTGTAGAAGGGATTCTCAAAATAGAAACCCATAACCACTTTGTAGTGCAAGGGGTCACGTATGAATGGACAAGAGTGTAATAGGGTGTTCATTGAGCTTAAGAGGTTACTAACTAGTGCACCACTTCTACAAGTGCCAGATATGGAAAAAATAATTCACAGTATGCATAGATGCCTCAAATAAAGGATTGGGGAAAGTGCTAATGCAGGATGGGGGAGTGATAGCTTACGCGTCAAGAAAGTTGAAGAAGCAATGGTTATCATATGCGTAATTGGATTTAGAGTTGGCAAATGTAATGCTAGCTCTAAACTTTGGAGGCACTACCTTGATGTACGATATACCAAAAACATACTCACTCATAAACTCACACCATCAAAGTTTAAAACATCTCTTCACCAAGAGATCCAACGCCGCAAAGGCTGGAGTGAGTTTATGAGTGGAGCAATGATGGTATATCGACATCAAGGGAAAATAGTCGTATGCCTTCGGAAGTAGGAGACCACGTGTGTGTTCTCCTTGGTACCCTTTAAAGGTCAATCTGAGGGAAAACGTGTTGCCAAACCAAGGAGACGGTTTGTATTTAAAGGTTACTTCCAAACCTCCGTGAGTGGGAGGTAATTAGATCCAAAGTAATGGGGTATAGCTTGGAAACCGATGGATTGTTAAGATATCGGAAGAAGGATGTACATTCCCCAGAATAGATATTCAAGCAATCACAATCAAGGAAGCCCATAGATCACTCTGACAGCGCGATCCCGGTGTGAAAAAGATGCAGATATGAATAAGCTTTTCTTTTGGGTAGGAATTAAGCGCGATGTAGTCCATTTCACGCCAAATGCCTAGAGTGTTAGCAGTGAAAGCCGTACAATTATCACCCGGAAGATCTCCTACAACCACATGATGTTACTATGTCCAAGTGGAAGTCAATTCTATGGATTTTGTTGTTGGGTGGGGCTGTCAACAATATCCCATAGACACAATGCCATCCCTGTGATAGTGGATAATAACCAAGAGTGCTCATTTTATTCTAGTTAGAGACACTTTCGATGTCACCGATGTGGTTAACGGTTTGTAGAGGTTATCCGCTTGCATCTAATACCTAAGAAGATCATTTCAGATAGGGGACTCCAGATTCAATTTCTGATTTTGACAAGTTTACGCCGCCGCTGGGGACTCAAGAACTTAAGCACGTACCTTTATCATCCCTAAACAGATGGACAGATCCGAGAGGGTAAATCAGGTCATGGAAGACATTCTTAGGATGTATGTGATGGATAATCGCATCTGGAGAAGTACCTACCTTGGTAGAGAGTTTGGCTCTACAATAACAACTATCATGATTGAATGCCGCCTTCAAGCTTTGAAAACGAGGCCATGCATAACACCTTTGAGCTGGGATAGATCACATCCGAAAATGTTTTGGGCCGAATTGATTCAGGAAACAGGAACAAGTGATTCAGATTAGCGAGATTAAAGGAAGCACGGTGATAGGCGTATGCTATGCGATGCACACAGATCCCGACCGGTTATGGCGACTGAAGCCATCTGTATCGTGCCTAATATGAGTACCATAATGGTTCAGGGACAAAGTCACCTCGGTTTATAGGACCATTCAGATCCAAGAGAAAATTGGACCTGCTCATCGGGCCCTGCATCAGCCACCCCACTTCCGGGTGATAAAACTCATAATGTAATCGCTTTTATCAGCTAATATGTTGTTGATGAATCATATAAACTAAATTAGAAGGAATTGCAGGTATCGGATGTGGGAACCATCATGGTCGAACCGTTACCCATATTGGATTGTACGATTCGACAGCTCGGGAATTTTCGGGTAGACCAAGTTAAGGTCCATCGGGACAAGTATAGTCCGGGATCTGCCACTTGGGAAGATGTCGAGACACAACAGCGAGATTATCCCTCACTAATTTTGACCACCTCGAGAACATTTTCTCGAAGGTGGGGTGTATATAGTCCTCAGGTAGTCTTGACTTAGACAGCCAAGACTACCCGAGGACTATATACTTTATTTTCTAGTCACCATGAAACTATTAAGGATACCTTAAACTTTGTAAAATTCGCGAACTTTGCGAATGTTTAAATGTTAATGATGATGATGTACATGATGTGATCTACTGGGTGTATGTGAATTTTATGAAATGATTAAATGTTATTAATGATGATGCATGTAATGCGAGTTATTAGGTGAATGTAAACTTTATGAATGATTAAATGTTAATGATGATGTATATGATTCATTATGTAAATGTAAACTCTAATTTAACGCTTAAACGCACGGATGATGATGTATGTGCTGTGACACATTGTGAAAATGGGAATTGATTGAATGTTTAAATGTTGTTGGATGATGTTGATATTATGCAATCTAATTTGAGTAAACATAATCTTGTGAATGAGTGTTGAAATTGAATTCATGAGATATTGTGAGATTTATTTCTAATTAGAAACCTTTGATGTAATTTTATCTAAGACATGGATACCAAAGTGAATGATGCTAGTATGCAATTACATGATGATAATGGCTAGAAATGTATGAGTTTGTGTTACAGACTAATCAGAAGTTATGGGCTATGAAACAGCCAAGGGGTAACAATGATGAAAGTGTATACCGTGACCCGACCGACCGAGAAACATTATGGTATGAATATTGCATTTGAAAATTTATATTGGTTTAGATGCACATATGATATGTGGATCGCTGCATGATTTCTCAGTGTAACGAAGCACCCAAAACCAATAAACGATGACAAACCTCCAACAACACTATGTCACTCAGAATTCCATTGTAGGGTGTTGACTGTCATTCTGTTAGGAGGGGTGGAGGCATTTCCACCGCATCCTCCATTATAAGTGGGCCATCATAGGTGGACCTAGATCCGATTAGGGAGGGTGGAGGTATCGTATCCCTCCAAACCCAAGTCCCCGGAGGATCGGTGTCGGGTTCACGCCCCCGTGTCGTAGGATGAGGACTGTCACCACCTGCTAGGTAAGCTTGGTTGAGATAGCGACATTTCCACTTACGTGTTCTATTTGGTGTTAGGTCAGTATAGTTGACGCCCAAGATAGTCTAGCAGAGGACTGATAGGAATGGAGTTGGAAGCGAAGCTAGGAGGAAGGATGAGTAGAATAGTTGAGACTATATGGAGATCCGTCTCTGTGATGGGAGTTGATGAAGAAAATGTACATATGAAAATTCATTATTATGTAATCCAAAACCACAATTGTTTAAAATGAATTATTGAACCCGACACCGTGAGATTCAAGAAGTTCTCACACAATTAATTGATTGTTGTCTCTTTAAAAGACTAGTCTTGCTAACTCCGATTGATGCATACATAAAATACTAAAGGACATTGATTATTAGTACATGTACCTAGAATTGTATGTACTAGCTACACATATTTCTTGTACATACACTAGTATGTATGAGAGTTCTTGTTCTGTACCATAAGATACCTTAACTATAGACTAAGTTTCAAGGGTGGGTATATGTAATGACCCCATTAAGATGGTTAATTTAATAATAATCCTAAAGATTATCTAAATTGTATTAATAATAAATAATAATACAATTCTACTGGATATTATTAAATAGTGTACATGGGGGTTAATGAATAATTAATTACTATGAGTCAATAATTGATTAAGTATTAAATTAATGGTTAAAATGAAATATAATGTTAAATATGGGCCACGTGATCCCATAGGGGATAACGTGAACCAATAATGAAAAGGGAAAACATTTAAATAAATGGATAAGGTGTACTACAATGGATAATGTAATTAATAAGGGATAAGGCAATTACGAAGGGGATAAGAGTAATAAAGAGTTTGGTGGGGAAATGAATGTGCGAGGGCTGTGAAGGAGGACAAGGAGGTGGAGAAGGAGTATGAGGGGATATTCATTCATGCATTCAAAGAGAGGGGGGAAACTTGGAGTTTTGGGGAGTTATTTCATGCTGATTTTAAGGCAACTGGGTCACAGATGTTTTGGGCTCTGAGGGCTAGGACGTCCATTGATGTCCTAGGGCAGGCGCTACTAGTCAGCAGGGAGGATGGTATTGGGTAGTTCAAGGAGCAAGTCAGTCATGGATAGGTTCAAGCTAAGGAGCAAGTCAGTCAAGGATAGCATCGAAATGGTATTTAAACCTCAAATTTATAATTTGTTTTACTTAAATTTAGTACCTATTGCCAAATTCTATTACGTAAGTATGGAGATAGATTGTAAATTATGAATATTTACTTCTTTAAAGACTTATAGAAATTACGTGAAATTTGAAAGAAATTTAAACGCACGAAATCGGGCACCATGTGCCTTTACAACTCATTTTTGCTTCTGAGCCAATTGAGAACAAGAGTTTAACCCCCCCCGAGCCTTCTGTCAATGCACTCCCCTTCATGGGATGACTTAACCGTTGCACTCCTTGCAAGAATCCTTGATAAAAGGAGAAACAATGGTAGCTCACTTCTCTCCTCAGATTTCGACCTTAACACACGAAATCATACACCCAGCATAACAACAAATGCCTAACAGGAAGAAACATTCATAAGCAGAGCATTTAACACACATACACAGAGAACAGCACAACAGCCATGAATCTGAATCAATTCCTTCTATTAATTCAAGATCTGTACATGGGTGTTCTTTACAACTATATGCTATTCTCCTATGCTCTCTTCTATTCCTGTTGCTTAATTGCCAACAATACAATACAATGAGGGTGTCTATAATCGGTTTTCCCTCTTCCTTCTAGAACTATCTAATCTAAGAATTCAATTCTATCTACCTGCAACTACTACTATAAATGCCTCTGTCTATCTCAGACGAGAGCGTATGGCTCGAGGTCTGAGTACGTTTCTTCCAAGGCGCTTTAAATTAAATGATCTCATTTAAGTTAGGTGTGTCAACTTCAAGAGAGAATTTTAAAATTCAAAAACTTGTGTTGGACGTCTTCCAGCTGTCTTCTGCTTCCACGTCGGTTTTGCTTGTCGTGAGGGATGCTCCTGCATCACTTTAACTCTGTAGGTCTCCATTTAGGGCCCTAGACCAAAGTATTCTCACCAGAAAAAGAATATTTTATGTCAGCACCAGTCTAGATAAGGTTATACTCCCTTCCTCGAGAATTTTGGAACCAATAAATCTTCGAAGGTATAGAAAAAACCTTGGGAAACTGCATCAAAACCTTGCATATCAAAAAACGAGGTTGATACACAACTTACGCCCACATCCATGTTTCAATGGACCTCACAAAATCCTTGCCAATGGCCATCAGCCTCCTCTACCAAGACAATAAATGGGTTCAAACACTAGACTACAAACACTCCCCATTTCACTGCAGATGTTTCCATGAGCATGGTCACCTCTTCCAAGACTGTCCGTTATCTCTTCAGGCCAATGCCCTCCCCCTCTTCTCAGTGACAGGACACTGAAGTCTTTGAACATGTCTCATCTAGAAAAAAAATATAAGAATAATTCCAATATACATCCTTCCAAAACTGGTTTCAAAACCCACAACTCATATGAAACCCTCTCACAAGAAGAAGATGATAAGGACTCGCAAGAAGATCCAGAACTTCAACAAGGAAAAGCATCATCAGATCCAATGGAGGACAAAGTCAAACGAAACAAAACAATGATCAATGAAACAACCTTGACATAGGACAGAGAAGAAGACATGCAGGAGGACATGAAACATCATCCTGACTCATATGAAGGTGAGGATATGGACCTAGGTGATATCGATCTAAACTCCATAGTGGTCCCCTGCAAGCAGAAAGACCCACACTCCATTCCTTAACAACAAGTACAACTCTTGAAGGATGCCCTAGTAAGAAATCAAATATTCAATGGATCTGCATCACAAGGTATGACCTCAAATCCTTCCCTTGGTATCATACCCTCCTCCTCCCTTCCCTTGAAAATCCCCCGAGAGGAAAAAAAGAGGTATATGCTCCAATAAACAAACTCTTAAAGAGATAGGAGATTTTTTAGTAAATTTAGGCCACATTGCCTTGATGACAGATAAGTTCCATCCCACTTCCCCTCATTCCTCATGAAGGTCATATTTTGGAACATAAGGGGCCTTAATGGAAAAACCCAACATAGGCTCCTCAAACAAAAAATCATCCAAGAAAAACCCTCTGTCATCATGATTCAAGAAACTAAATGTCCTTGTAACCTATTACAAACCCTAGCCTCTCAATTTTTTCTAGAATCTCAAGCCATGTCTTTAAACTCTCAAGGTGTGGATAGTGGAACTAGCCCTCCTCTAGAATCCTGGAATTCTCACACTCTATAACTTCCTTTCCACCAAGTATACCCCTTATTCCCAATTCCACCTGATCGGATATTCTCTGACTCACTTCCTAACAAACTTCTATGGCCCCAACTCCTCAGCCGATGTAATACCCTTGTTTCCCCCAGCTTGTAATTAATCATTATTTATGATTACCATGCTATGGCATGTGAACAATGTAAATGTATTAGTTTATATTTCTAAAAATTGAATGTTGGGGTGAAGCCTTGAAGTACTGGCCATGATATCACTAGAGGAAAGAGTGAAGAAACTGTAGAAAGGATTCATGATGTTAAAATAACCCAAATTCTCTTTGCTGAAATAATAAGCCTCATCCTGATCCCAAGGAAAAATCAGTTAATGAGAAAAGGACTGGTGGTTGAAAAATCAACTACCCCAATGAATGGAAGCATTGAGAGTCTGTCTGAGGAGACAGAAAACTGTCAACCCAAAGTACCACAGAGTGCAGTTTCCTGCATGCCCAGATTGACTCACATTCCTTCTAACAGAAGGAATAGGACATGTCCAGAACCTTCCTAGGGAGGAAAAAGGCATGCAAAAATACACACGAAGGCAAACGATAAGGAGACCATGCCCATTTGGGGGGGGGGGGCATGCGACTTGGATATGATAAGAGAATAAAAACACCGGATAAAGAGGAGAGCATGTGAGGCTCTTCAGTTCATAAGAATAAGTTGTTCTCGTTACAGGAGAGAAATAGAGGAGGAAATTGGTCTCTAAGGAAGAGAATTTCTAAAAATAATGCACGAGCATGTGCAATAGAAAGATCAAAGAACTCACGAAAGAGTTTTGAAATGGAGCATAGAAGACCCGAAGCCCAAATTGGAGCAAAAGAGGGTCATGATCTTGGTGCTAGCTAGAAAGAAACTGGTGTTGGAAGGAGAGGGAATCGAGTGATAGTGTAGTTGTGAAGGGACTCTCTTGCATAGAGGAAATCCAGCTGAGAAGGCATTTGATAAACCCCGTGGAGGTCCTGATCTCATTAGAGAAGAAGGGAGACTTATATTTGCTGCCAGAGAGATGGAGAAGAGTAACCTCCCTGATATCTTTCTTGATTTTAGAAAGGGAACCCAGAAAACATGACCTGAGAAGAAGGTCACGATCTTGATGCTGAGGGAGCACCTGATAAACCTCGCATAGGTTGTGACATAGAGAGGATCTCTGAGAATTTGCAAAAGTTTCCCTAGTGATATCATGGCTTGGCATGGGGGTGGCCAGATTTCTAAGAGTGAATGCCTATGAGCCTACGGTTGGGTGTAAAGGCGAGCACCCATAATCAGTTGACTGGCTGCAACTTGTGATAGATAAGTATTGCATATACCCTATGAACTTGAATTGAAATGCATGATTTAAATGCTTGTATTTGTGTGATACATATACATCCTGGATATAGGAGGATGATGGCATGATATTGTGTCAAAATGTGCCTTGCATGAAATTGATGGTAATAATGCTTATTGTTCTTATGTAAACTACTACATTTGAATGGGTGTAAGATGACAAGTTTGGCCTTTGTGTTGGTTGGAAAATCCTCAAGGTGTTTTCCCAAGGATCAACTTCACAGTTCTAGAGTCGGGATAGACTCTACGAGACTGCTACAGTCCTGTTGATCCGTTGAAAATACCTTTCCCTGTTATATAACTTGAGTTATGTGAATGGAAGGTTCTTCCTTCAATCTAGTCGTCCAAGAGACCACGGGCTTACGCCCACAACCTTAACTAAATTTTGGCTAAGAGTTAGGAGTGTAGCCTCTTGAGCTTGACAAAGTTCCATAGGACCAGGACCATGGAACCTTCGCTACACTAAAAAGGGAGCTAAGTTGTTTGGACTTCGGGACACCGGGAGTCCGGAGCTCTAGGGTGAATGAACATTGCAATGTCCTAAATGCATTGAAGACGACATGTCGAATCGATAACTTGACAGTTGACCTACAGTCAACGGTCATTTACCCATTATTGTGGGATTCATCCCCTCGTTAAAACCCAATCAACTTCTTGATCACGAGGTAACATGAGTCGTCGATCTAAGAACCTTCGGGATACTTTCTGATCGTCGGATGCAAGCCATGGTCATTCGGCATTGACCCACTCCGAGAGAAAAAGGGTGTTAAACAATCGGAAAATATGAACGTCGAACTCGTGAAGTAATGTGGGTTGTGGATCTTAGGATCCTTCGGGACCCTTCTTGACCATTATATCAAGCCTAGTGGAAGGATAGAGTAATCGATATTACTAACAGACAACAAGAAATTGTCCCCGCTTCCTGACCCATTTGGAAGGTAATCCTTCAGGGAAATTGAAGGGTTAAGAGTTGTACGGAGCGCGAAGCCCTAAAGTGGAGAAATCACGCTAGTCGTATAGATCATGGGGAAGAGTTCGGGAGTAATGCGAGCCATTGATATGAGGATCCATTGGGATCCCTTCTCCACCATTCAATCGACTAAGTGAGAGGACAGTGTAAGAAATTTGACAAAGTCTCACTCCAAGAAACGTAAGGCATAAAGTGTGGAGTTTTCCCGAAGGCCGAAGTGACGTCAGCAACTGACATGCCCAACATACATAGTGGGATTCCAACCGTGTGAAAAAGTCATCGCGTGACATCTCATGGCTAAAACACGTGTCCTGCTGACTCATCGTATATGGTATAAGGTCGAAGAAATGGGTACCACATGTCTAGGTGGTGGCATTGCCATGTATCTTCCAAGTGGTAGATGGTAGTAAGGACACTCATGCAGAACACCGCATACGCAAGTGGGATGCACTCTGAGAGTTCGAGACTTCGGGACTCCGGATGTTTGGAGTGCTAAGACGCAAGTTCCAAAAGGGTCGAAGGATGGAGCTAGGTGGCAGGACTCCGAGGTTTGGGACTTCAGAGGATTTGCAAATAGAGAAAAGTGGTTGAAGCACCGAAGTTTCTTTGGTTGTAGTGTCAAGATTTGATAGGATGGGCCCGTGTGCATCATGGTGATGTGGCGTGTCTGGATAGATCCATGTGGTATCATGGGATTGAACACAAATTAGGTGTGGGACCCCACCTCTCTAGTCAAGTCCAAGTGACATGTTAAGTGCAGGTAAATATTAACCATTAGATCCAAAGGTGGACATAACTCCACCATAGATTTTGGAGTAGAGAGAGAGTCTCCAGGACTTCGAATCTCTAGGAAGATTTAGTGCTATGCAAAAGAGCATGGAAAGGCCGAAATCCAGAGGACTAGGTTCCAGCACCGGTGGCATGGTAAGGTAAAAGGGAAAACAAGAAGTACTAAGGTTATGGAAGTGAATAAGCCCGCGACGAATCAGCATAGACTTTCCCCTGTAAACCCTTCTTCCACAGCCATGTCATTTCCAAAGGATGACAATCGAGGCCACGGCAATGCCATGTTGGATGGTACGAGGAAAGTGAAGTCACATGGCGAAGGGGGTGGACATTGGCCAATGACACCCCGAAAGCTGCGAAAGCCATAACTCTCAAACTAGAACTCGGTTTTGGATGAGTTTATAGTTGTTGGAAAGCTCTCGGAGAGTAGAATGAAATGGTGCCCTTATCCGAGGGATTCAGGAAGATGCGGAACCGAGGAAAAATTTATACCCCATTCCTTAAAAAGGTACTTAGGGGTCGAGTGTGTTACAGAGTGGTATCAGAGCGGACAAAAAAACTTGGCCTACTTGGGCTCACGAAATAGTCAAGTGATGTTTCTCTCTTAGAAAACTTAAAGGGAGAGGGAACCATACCGTACCCTATCTAGCAAAGCATGATTCAAACACATGCCTGGATGGGCCAAAGAACAGTCATAATACTAGTTTACCAAGGCTAAGATGATCATGTTGAGAGTATTACTTCCGTACGAAAAATATCTGCATAATTTCCTTGAGGAGAAGGATGCAGATTAAAATTCAGTTGGAATTTTACCCAATGATATTGAATCATGCTAACTGCGGTAGAATAATCCTATCATTTCTTTTGGGAAATGATATCCAGTCCTACAAAATTGGGATTATGCTGAGAGGTATTAATAATAAAACTTGGATGCAAATGACATAAACCTATTTTAAGAAATACTTGAGTCCAGAGGGAAAATAGACTGAATAGGTGGCAGGGATTGCCTAAAAAGCGGGCTTATGAAGCCTCTGTTAATTAAAAGTGTTTATTAAATGAAGGATTTAGCATTGGGTGTACAATCCTCCATGTCTAGAGGCCTTATGGAAGTAGGTGAGATCAACCTACTTGACCTTTCATAACTGAAAAACTTCATACTGGGGTAATCCCTCCTTGTAAAATAAAAGAAGTCACGTGGGCTAAGAATAAACCTCATGGAAGAAGTGGAATGACATGATAAATTTCAAAATCTCGTGGTTGTGATAAAGCAGTGTAAATCCCTATTAACTAAGGGTAGGTCTATGCATGGAAATGCAAGAGGTAAGTAAGTGGAACCTGTCTGCACTGTAAACATGGGTATAATGCTTGGTACACAAAGATATGTTGAAATGCATATCGAAAATATAGAGCATGCATATGACATGCATATATACTTATTATAGTCATTCATTGAATGTAAAATATGGTGAGTTCATAGATCATATGGTTAGTGATGATATGACTATGGCTGCATAAGTAAAAGGTTGATGATGTTGAGTACATAGCGCCTTATGAGGATAAGGTAGAAGGATTAATGAAATGTTGATCCTAAATGTGGTAAAGGAAGTGTTGGGACACTTCTAGATGACCAATGGGTTAGGTTGACATTCATAGGTGGATGGTATCCATATAAGGTATGGCTTGGTATGCTCAAATAGTAGTGAGAGAGAATCTAGAAAAGTATTCCCTTGATAAAAATGTTTGTTAACCAAAAATGGTTTAACGCATGAAAAAGGAGCTTGATAATCTGTCGTGTTGCCTTAAGCATGATTGGAATGGCCCGGATGATATTTATGGGTTTTTGAATAAATTTATAGTAGTTAAGGAAAAAATGTCTCGTCGTTGGTTTTTGTCGTATGGAAAAAAAGGACATAATTATGATTATGTCTGTTAAACTTGCCATGTGGATATCATGTGAATGACTGCAAGCTCTCAACAGAGAGGAAATATCAATGTTGAGTATCTCTATGAGACCTTTCATAAGAATGGCAAGAAGATCCTTGGGAGGAGGATCTGGAATTCTGATATGTCCATGTGTATGAATGACAAGGAAAATGTGCAAGCAATGAGCTTGCATGATCATGAATGTTTGGCTATGTTTGTATATGCTTGAGTGCATGGATTTAAAGCATTGTAAGGTTTCTTGATATGAATACCAAATAGATTTGAATGATATTAAATGCGTAGGTGATCCACATGTATGATGTAAGAGTATATGTATACTAAAGGCACGATGTGACTACCTAAATGAGTGAAATGTAAGGCAAGAATTTCACTTCCAAGATTGAATGAATACCATGGATGCATGGTTGAATCTATTCGGATGAGTCATGAAAGTTTTGTTTTGAATAATAGCTTGAGAGGAATGTGTTCCATTCCATTAGTAAAATCTAGGATAAATAGATGAAAGAGTAAATGAGCAAGGACGCTCTGTTGTCATGATAAAAGACAACATGAATACGACTTTGAGGACCACATGTACATGATTGTGAACAATCATGAACTAAATAATTTTCAATCAATATGGAAATGAAACAGTAAAGGGTGTCTATGGTGGGCACACACACAACATGCTAAAGCATGTGATTGAGTGCATGGAAGCATAGTCTAAAAGCAAGATGAAAACATACAGGACATGCTTTTAATGTGTATTTGGAATACATCATAGGAATGCACGTTTATATTCCTTATGGAATATTTGGTAAACAAATAAAGTGGTAAAGATGAAGCTAACTCAAGGTTGAGACTATCAGATATAGTGATGGATATGCAATAAGGAAGTTGCATGCCGAAGGAGTTCCTTATGGAGGAACTGTGTGAAGACTCTGTTAGGAGAATAGAATCACAACCTTAATGACTGCTGAGAATTGAGCAATGGGCTGAAAATCATATATNAGAGAGAGAGAGAGAGAGAGAGAGAATCTTGGATTACATTTTAAAAACATCATTTATGAATGGAAGACTAACAAATGAATGTTGACCATTCTGATAACTGAATGGTAATGTGAAGAATGCACAGGTTCATGATTCAATATGAACAAAAAAAATTGTTATTGGATCATGTTGATGTATCCAAAAGGTTAGGGTGAGTTGAACCAAGGCTGCTCGAGGAAAAGAGTAGGAAGATCCCAGCAGGGAGTAGATTGCATAAGCAAAGAAGGAGAAAAGAAGGAATACTTTTCTCCCCTAAAAACTCTGAATTGTTTATCGGATTTGTAAGCCTTAGAAGAGAAGTTGTGGAAACAAGTACAACTGGAAAAAGGAAAATAAATAAATTAGTAAGTTTAAATGAATAGGCTTGGTTAAGCCGTGATAAGTAAAGGCGGTGAGGCCTTGGAAAATAACTCAGTTGGACTGAAAGTCCAGGGCTGTGTAGAAGGAGTTGGAAAAGGGAAGAGTTCCTTGACCCCTTTCTTGTTGTTTATTGTATTTCTCTGGTACGAGAGATTGATTTACTAATGCAAGTAAGTCTTTTGGCATAAGGATGTTGATGGTTGTATGATTATAGAATACAACTGAAAAATTGGATTGTGATTGCACTAGCTAATACATTAAGGAGTAATGTGGTAGAGTGCATAGAGATATGTTGGGGAATATCTGAAAACATTTTATTGATTTAAATGCTATGATACATGCATTTTTGTTTTACATGACGAATAATATATATATATATATATATAGATATATAGATATATATATATATATTTGTGATGTATGACATGTATAAGAAATGATTGGAGCTGTCGGGAAAGGACAACTTCCAATGGTAGATAACCTCTGATAAAGGATAAATGCAAGAAGGATGTTGTTGAAAGATTGTTGAAGGGATTTTGGGAGCCCCATGGAGCACTACTAATGAGGTAAAAATAAAATAAAAAGGTGGTAGCAGCCAGAACATGTATAAAAATGTTCATGCCTATGTGGCATAAGGTATGGAGGGATTTGGTAAGAATCCCCTATGAAGTATTTTAATTTCTTACTAATATGCGAATAATTTTGAGTGGCTATAGTATGCCATTGCTACCCAAGCAGGGTAAGATTCAGGAAAGAAGAATCTGAATAATAGAGAGAGGAAGTTTATGCCAGTCAAGGATGAGTTATAATCCTTGCAAGAAAATGCATGATTAAGGAGTACCATGGGTACAATGACCAATATAGGGAGATTGGGAATACAGGTGTTCATAGTTAGCACATTGCATGGAATGCATTAAGGAAATGCACGTTTGCATAGGAGGGCAGACAATAGATTTCCCATTAAGTAGGGAGGACCTTCCAATACTCTACTTGAATTGTAGAGGTGTTAAAGAACAGAGAATTTTGGTGGCCATGACTATTGGCACCCTGGTTACTAATGAAGGAAGAATGATTGACTGCATTTATGTGAACCTTTTAGTTTCATATGTGTTCATTTGGGATAATGATCATCCTGTAGCAGGAAGCACAGTCCTGTTGCAATAATGAATGGGAATGAATAAGTCATATGGTGAAGAGGTTGGTTAATCTCCAACACACCATGGAAAAGTGCTTGTCATAAAGTGTGGCAAACTTGAAATCAATGCAAGGGTGCATTGGGTATGAATGTGGCCATGATTATTGGCACATTGATTAAAGTCATTTGATATTTGAATTGCATTTGGAAAATTTGGTATGTTGAAAGGATGCATACGTAAATAATGATATTTCCTTTTGCTTTGTACCTTTTAATATATGAAAATGACTTGGATTTTTAGTATGCATAGTTCGAAAAAAAATTGTGAGCCATTGCAAGTGTGAAATGAAAATATAATGTGCATGAGAACTAACAATTTGTTTGGTTGAGGAATTTTGACATTGCATGAAGAAAGGTTCTTGAATATGGCAGTGTTGTAAGTCCATAAGGAAGACCAATTTCTTGTTGAGCCAAACTGCTATAGGAAGGAAAGTCTCATACTTGTGAATCTGGTTCCTATGCTGAACAGATCTAAAACTAAATGTGGAATTTGGAAATCTATGGGTGACAGATTTGCAAGAAAATTATGAATTTGAAATTGATGATAATATCTCATAGTTTATGTATATCTATGATACAAGTGAGATGAAAAGATCTGTCTAGAGAGGACATATGAAGGATTTCAAAGCTAGAAAGCATGAAAAAGACTATTTTTGATACATGAGAACCCTGTGGTAAGCCATGATCACCCTAGAATATGTTGTGTTGTGGTAACACAAGCCGGAGGGATGCCTTGGCAGAGCAGGCTAGAGGGATTCCTCGACTGTAAGGCTCAATGAAGTCTCTAGAACTCTTCTTGTGCGAGAAATCCTTGGCAAGGCAATATGGATCGTTTGAGGGACTGTATAGCAAAGAAGGGGATGTTTGAGCCTAGGCCTGGAGGGCAAGTGACCGCAATGAAGATGAGACTTTGATAATTCTTGTAAACAATTGATTAGAATCATGCACACAATGGGTATGTCAAGGAAAAATAGTGAGCCAATATAACAAGACAACCATATGGATGCAAGTCCATGAACTGCGCAAATAAGTATTGTGCTATATTATGAAATTTTTCCTCTTGAATTTTGCACAATAGTAATATTTTTTTGCATGAAATTGTGATTAATATGATTGTTGTCCAAAATTATTGAAGGCAGTTGATGAAGGCCAAGGGCCTGGAAAGCACATGACCAAGAAATAGGATCAATATTTTTGAAGCAGTTGAATGACAAAGGAATGACAGTTGTTACTAAGAATGAACATCGAGGATGGTGTTCCTTTGAAGGGGGAGGGGATTGTAATACCCATGTTTCCCCCAACTTGTAATTAATCATTATTTATGATTACCATGCTATGGAATGTGAACAATGTAAATGTATTATTGTTTAGATTGTTAAAAACTGACTGTGGGGGTGAAGCCTTGAAGTATTGGCCATGATATCACTATAGAAAAGAGTGAGGAAACTGTAGAGAGGGTTCATTATGTCAAAATAAACCAAATTCTCTTTGCTGAAATAATAAGCCTCATCCTAATCCCAAGGAAAAATCAATTAATGAGAAAAGGACAAGTGGTTGAACAATAAACTACCTCAATGAATGGAAGCATGAAGAGTCTGGGTGAGGAGACAGAAAATTGTCAACCCGAAGTACCACTGACTGTAGTTTCCAAGAGGCCCATATTGACCTAAGTTCCTTCTAACAAAAGGAATAGGACAGGTCTAAAACCTTCCTAGGGAGGAAAAAGGCATGCAAGAATACACATGAAGGAAGACGAGAAGGATACCATGTCCACGGGGGCCGTGCGACTTGGATATTCAAAGATAAGAAAAGAACCAAAGAAAGAGGAGAGCATGTGAGGTTCTCTAGTTTAGAAGAATAACTGAAAGAATAAGTTGTTCTCATTACAGGAGATAAATAAAGGAGGAATTCAGTCTCTTAGGAAGAGAATTTCTTAAAAGAATGCACGAGCATGTGCAATAGAAAGATCAGAGAACTCGCAGAATAATTATGAACTGGAGCATAGAATACCATAAGCCCAGATTGGAGCAAAAGAGGGTCGTGAGCTTGGTGTTGGCTGGAAAGAAATCGGTACTAGAAGGAGAGGGCGTCGAGGGATAGTGTAGTTGTGAAGGGACTCTCTTTCACAGAGGAAATCTAGTTGGGAAGGCATCTGATAAACCCCATGGAGGTACTGAACTCAGTGGGGAAGCAGGGAGACTTCTACTGCTGCCAGAGAGGTGGAGGAGAGTAACCTTCTTGATATATTTCTTGATTTTGGAAAGGGAACCTAGAAAACCTGACCTGAGAAGAAGGTCGCTAGATTGATGCTGACGGAGCACCTGATAAAAATCGTAGAGGTTGTGACTAGAGAGGATCTCTGACAATTTGTAAATTTTTCCCTAGTGATATCATGGCTTGGCACGGGTGTGGCTAGAGTGCTATGAGTGATGCCTCTAAGCCTACGATTGAGTGCAAAGGTGAACACCCACAGTTAGTTGGCTGGCTACAACTTGTAATAGATAAGTATTTCATATACCCTGTGCACTTGAATTGAAATGCATGATTTAAATGCTTGTATTTGTGTGATACATATAGCTCCTTGATATAGGAGGATGATGGCATGATATTGTGTCATAATGTTCCTCACGTGAAATTGATGGTAATAATGTTTATTTTTCTTCTATAAACTACTGCATTTGAATGGTTGTAAGATTACAAGTTTGGCCTCTATGTTAGTTGGAAAATACTCAACATGTTTTCCCAAGGATCAACTTCACAGTTATAGAGCCGGGACAGACTCTACGGGACTGTTACAGTCCTATTGATCCCTCGAAAATACCTTTCCCTGTTATAGAACTTGAGTTCTCTGAATGGAAGGTGCTTCCTTTAAACCAGTCATCCAAGAGACCATGGGCTCATGCCCACGGCCTTGACCAAATTAGGGCTAAGAGTTAGGATTGTAGCCTTTGGAGCTTGACATAGTTCCATAGGACCAGGACTATCGAACCCTTCACTACACTCAAAAAGGAGCTAAGTTGTTCGGGCTTCGGGACATCGAGAGTCTAGAGATGTGGGATGAATGAACATTGCAATGTCCTAAATGTGTCGAAGACGATCTGTTGGATTGGAAACTTGATGGTTGACCTACAGT
Source organism: Picea sitchensis (assembly GCA_010110895.2). NCBI lineage: Eukaryota > Viridiplantae > Streptophyta > Pinopsida > Pinales > Pinaceae > Picea > Picea sitchensis. The sequence goes on from SNQJ01S0031125.1 coordinate 76,942, forward strand.
GGGTGGTCATTTACCCATTATTGTGGGATTCATCCCCTTGTTAAACCCCGATCAACTTCTCGTTCACGAGGTTATATGATCTGTCGATATAAGAACCTTTGGGATCCTTTCTGACCATTGGATGCGAGTTATGGTCATTCGGCGTTGACCCACTCCGGGAGAAAAAGGGTGTTAAACAGTCTAAACCTCCAAACGTCGAACTCACGAAGTAATGTGGGTCGTGGATAGGATACTTCGGGACCCTTCTCGACCGCTAGATCAATCCTAGTGGAAGAATAGAGTAAGCGATACTACTAACTAACAATAAGCAATCGTCCCCGCTTCCTGACCCATTTGGCATGTAATCCTTCAGGGAAATTGAAGGGTTAAGAGTTGTAAGGAGCATGAAGTCCCAAAGTGGAAAAATCACGCCAGTCATTAGATCATGAGGAAGAGTTTGGGAGTAATGTGAGTCGTTGATCTAAGGATTCATTGGGATCCCTTCTCCACCATTTGATCGACTAAGTGAGAGGAAAACATAAATACTTCGATGAAGTCTCACTCCAGGAAATGTAAGGCACAAAGTGTGGAGTTTTCTCGAAGGTCGGAGTGACGTCAGCAACTGATGTGCCCAACGTACACAGTGGGATTCCGACCGCGTGACAAATCCATCGCATGAAATCTCATGGATAAGACACGTGTCCTGCTGACTCATCGTATATGGTATAATGTCGAATAAATAGGTGCCACATGTCAGGGTGGCATCATCACCACGTATCTGCCATGTGGCATATGGTAGTAGGGACACTCGTGCAAAACACCACATATGTAAGAGGGACCCGCTCCGAGAGTTCGGGACTTCAAAACTCCGGGTGTTTGGAGTGCTAAGACGCAATATCCAAAAGGGTTGAAGGATGGAGCCACGTGGAGGATTTACAAATAGAGAAAAGTGGTTGAAGCATCGAAGCGTCGAAGTGGTGAAGCATCGAAGTTTCCCCGGTTGTAGTGTCAAGCTCCAATAGGACGGGCCCGTGTGCGTCATGGTGATGTGGCATGTCTGGATATCTCCATGTGGTATCATGGGATTGGACACAAATTAGGTGTGGGACCCCACCTCTCTAGTCAAAACCCAGTGACGTATTAAGTGCAGGTAAATATTAACCGTTAGATCCAAAGGTTAAAAAAACTCCACCATAGATTATGGAGTAAAGAGAGAGGCTCCAAGACTTCAGGTCTCTAGGAAGATTTAGTGTTGTACAAAAGAGTGTGGAAAGGCCGAAGTCCGATGGACTAGGTTCCAGTGCCGGTTGTGTGGTAAGGTAAAAGGGAAAACAAGAAATAATGAGGTTTTGGAAGTGAATAAGCCCACGATGAATTGGCATAGACTTCCCTTGTAAACCCTTCTTCCATAGCCACATCATTTCCAAAGGATGACGATCGGGGCCATGCCATTGCCATGGTGGATGGTACAAAGAAAGTGAATCCATGTGGGTGTCACGTGGCGAAATGGGTGGCCATTAGCCAATGACACCCCGAAAACTTTGAAAGGCCATAACTCTCGAACTAGAACTCAGGTTTGGACAAGTTTATAGTCATTGGAAATATCTCGGAGAGAAGAAAGAAATGGTGCCCTTATCCGAGGGATTCAGAAAGCTGTGGAACCAAGGAAAAATTTATACCACGTTCCTTAAAAATTTACTCAGGGGTCGGGTGTGTTACATCCGACAAAGCTTCCTTCCTCGCCTCTCTACTCTCATTACAACCCTTTTTCCTCAACCAACCCTGACTAATAGGGGGTGACTTCAATCTCATTACGTCACTTTCGAAAAAACAAGGTAACCTCAAGTGGATTGAACCTTAGTCACAATCCTTTCTTGACACCATAAAAACTCTTAATTTGGTGGACATTGAAAATTCTAATGGTATTTTTACTTAGAATAATCACAGAACGGGTCAACATCAAGTAGCCTCCCACCTAGATCACTTCATCGTCTATGAATCTACCTTTCTAACTAATCTTCATCCCCTGGCCTCAATCCTCCCCTTCAGTATCTCTAGTCACTGGTCGATCTTGCTTCATATCAACTTGCATGGTAGTCCTATCAATCTTCCTTTCCTCTTTGAAATCTTCTAGTTAACTCACACTACCTTCCTCTCTAATATCAAATCCTGGTGGTCAGAATTCAATCCCTTTTCCATATCTCCCATGCACAGATTTCAACAAAAACTTAAGTACATCAAACAACAAATCAAGACCTAGAACAAAGCAGAGTTTGGTAATATTTTTCAAGATAAAAGACAAGTTATTGCTCAATTGGAGAAGTTACAACAAGAAATGATCCATGCTAGCAGAACAAAGGAACTAGTGCAAGAGGAGGAAAACCTTCAGAAAAAAACTAAATGAACGAGAAAATTAGGAGGAACTCCTATGGAAACAAAAATCTCGAATTCGATGGCTCAGAGAAGGAGAAAAGAATTCAAAATTTTTCCACAAACCAATGATCCAGTGCAGACATCACAACAACATTATTTATAGAAAAAACAGCCATGGAAACAACTATGTGGAACATCATGACATTGAGAAGGAACTGGTTCATTACTTCCAAACTCTCTTGACTGAGCCGAAAAGAGATCAAAGACCCTCCATTCAAAAAATCACTCAACACATCCCCCCCCCTTGTCACCCTTGAACAAAATGAAACTATCATGAGACCCATCACTTTTGAGAAGGTTGAGCAGACTGTTTTCACCATGCCCAAAAACAAATCCCCATGCCCTAGTGGATTTACCACCGATTTCTACCAAGCCCATTGGCCCATACTAAAAGGGGACATCTGGGTAGTAGCTGAAGACTCTAAAATCCACTCCAATGTCTTACCATCTCTCAACACCACTTTTCTTTCCCTAATCCCAAAGGAGGATAAGGTGGAAGACTCAATTAATTTTCACCCCATTTCACTCTACAACGTTATCTTCAAAATCATTACCAAATTCACCGCTAACCATCTCAAACCTTTACTCCCTTCCCTAATCTCCACCAAAAAAACCGGTTGTGTAGAAGGAAGACAAATTTTAGATTATATTATTCTTTCTCATGAAGTCATCCATTTCGTCAAAACCACCAAATAACCTGGTATGCTTATAAAGTTGGACATCTCAAAGGCCTTCAACAAACTCAACTGGAAATACCTTCAGCACACTCTCAACGGTTTTGGTTTTTCCCAATCATATATCAAATGGGTCCTCTCCCTCACCTCCTCATATTTCTTCTTCATTTTAATCAATGGCTCACCCTCCAAAACCTTCTCTCCTTCCTGTGACGTCAGACAAGGATCCCCCCTTTCTCCCTTCCTCTTTATCTTAATGGTAGAGGGTTTAAGGAGATCTATCAAAACTGTTGTTGCCAAAAATAAAGTGAAAGGTATCTGAATGTACAATTGATCCAAAAAATCCTTTTATGCTAATTATTATTTAATACACATACACATATACTTGATCTTTGAAATAACAATGATCGTTCGATCGATTTCAAAATACATGTGAAATTACTTATCTATCCAAATTCACTTTAATGATAAACAACTTGCAATATAATTGAGCGAAATAGAACAACAATACCAAAACCACATATGCAAGTTTGTTAACGAAGTTCACCCAATTTGGGCTATGTCTCTGAGTCCTGTCTCAATAGAGACCTCTTTAATAATGCTCAAATGCTTGTGTTTTACAATGACCTCTTTAAACATTGCTCAAACTCAGAAACAGAGTGCACCATCGAATTCCTTGAGAAATTTTGAGAAAAATGAGTACACAGATTATAAAATTCCATCAAAGAACCTCTCGGCATGCATTACAGTGCAATCCCAAGGTTTT